>JACBWW010000211.1:3915-73727 GCA_020086605.1 Lanius collurio | reverse complement strand
TAATCAAGCCAGACAATTGATTGGTTCTGATCAGAACCAGAAGGACCTTTTGCAAGAAACCCCTTCCGTGTCAAACCACAACACTCTTTCACCTGCCTTTCACTTTGAATTCCCAGTTAGGAAATACAAAACTCTTAAGCAACTATGGAACCAGAAATTCAGTATCAGGTGTTTTTTTTGGAGTAAGGCAAAAATGTTGCATATTACAGAAGAATGTTTAAGCGTGATTAATTAACTCAGTCCAGAATAACATCTTACATAATTGAGTATCAATTGTCCTGGGGACTTAAAAAGCGATTTTACCTATTACACAGATTATTTACTGGCATTTATATGCTGGAAATCTATACAGATTTCTCTTATACTTACATACTTTGTAAATATAAGGAGACTGAGCAGAGAAAATATATAGTTCACTTTGCATACATAAGATGGATGAGACCTGTATTTTATTAAAAGGCAAAGATAACCCTTATTATCATTGGCTCACATTATACATTATGCAATTATGCAATTATGCATTATCAGTTTCTAATATTGCAGAAATTATACAACTCAAGAATTTCTACATTTTCTGAGTTTATTTTCTGCTAAATTTTTTGTTAGTGTTCAAAGGCTGAATTTCAATAGTATAAGAAAAAGAAAAATGGTTTCACAGCAAATGTTTTTGATTGATAGACAAGAAACTTGCTTACCTTTTAGGCCTTTAAATCATGTCAATTTATATCACAGCCAGATCTGGTGCCATAAAAAAATACATAGCCACAAGTATAAAGTGAAGGTTCCCATAGAGCAAAGAAGATTCTCCATACTTAGAGTAACAATTAATTTCTTTATGATCAGCATCCATCCATATAGGCGGTAGAAATGAAAATACTTCAGATCCTTCAAGGTTAACATCAGAAAAACAAAGTTCTTTTCTGTAAATAGTGAGAGTTGTTTAACTTCTTGCTGATGTTGAAGATTCATGCCTCCATCATAATCTTTCAACAGTTAAATATTTCAGCTTAATTGAAGAAGCAAGGCAGAGAATAAGTTTGTACAAATCTATTATTAACCACTATGACTGCTTAATTTTGTGGTTAGATGCTTTATTAATCACTAAAATATATTGTAATTGACAGACATTATCTTAGTATGGTTCCATTCAAAAGAATATTTATTACAGATTGGAAATACTTCCCCACTGAGAATATGATGTTGTACTTGGGGATAATCTAGCACAATTATCCCATAAATAAAGTGAATGCGTTATCATTTTTACAATATCATGTATTGACCCAAAGATGTTTCTAAATAGTTAAGAAATAACAAAGAGTTTGCAACTCAACTATATTATTAATTTACTAATTTGTTTCCACAAATTCATTAACAAGTAAGCCACCAGTCATACTCTTTTTGTGGGAAAATGCCTGATCCAGTCCTGTCAATTTCTAAAACCACTGTTTCAGAGCTCTCAAGTGAAAATCAGCTTTAAAAAATAAATAAACAAAACACAAAAAAAATTGCTTTTTTCGTATTGAGAGATCACACAGATAAATTTATTACAACAAGGTAGATTCTTTTTCCATCCCTCATTTTTCAAACTAGTCACAATCAGTTTCACTTTTAGCTAGTCAGAAAACAATGGTCATGAAATGATTGTGGTAGTAGATATAATATAAGTATCATAAATTTTGAATAACAGATGAATAATCTACAAAATCACTTTATGGATTTATGCTTATGTGCTGAAAGTATATAAAAAGAATCCATGTAAATTGTTTTGCATTCAAGTTTTCTAAACAGATATTTATTTGAGGAACTCATATAACATTTTAATTCCATTAAGTTGTTGAAATTAAAGATAAATAGAGAGAAATTTCTGCTTTAAAAACTAACAAGAGCCAAAGAGGGCATTTTCTTAATTTCTGAAGAGAAAGAGCAGGAAGATGTTAATGTAAAAATCCTTGCAATTTAAGTACCTATTCACATCTGGAAATACCTAGCAAAATTCTGTTTTTAAATAAAAATACATAACATTAATAGGTAAGAGACCTAATTATAAGCTGCACATGTGAAACTGAACACTCTTGAATAGAAATAAATACATTGAAAATCTTGGGGTTTTACTTTGAAAAATGCTGCATAGCACTGCTTTCAACTTAAAACTTTGGGTAAATACAATGCTGGACTGAAACAATTGGGAGCCAACTGACTACTGAATGTCTTTGTCAGAAAATGTAACTTCTAAAGATTCATATCATAACCAGAAGGATAACTTTGCATTCCTGTAACTTATGGTAAAAAAGATTTAGTTTATCATTATCACAAATCTCTGTATACTGTAAGACTAATTTTTAAAAATTTCAGATTGTAGAAATAAAAGTTAACACTAGACCTAGAAATTCATTCCTACTTAAAAAAATTTATTTCAGACTTGTTTTTTTGTGACTCCAAAATCTATTTCTATAGAAGTGCAACTTTATCATTAATTAATTAATACTGCTTGACAATTTAAAGCAGCTTCTCCATATAATTTATATTACCCATGTATTCTAGGTTTGGATTAAATGTCCTTTTTTTATCATCAGCTTTTGCTCTTACCTAGTCATGATCTTTAATAACTTTTTATATATGATGATTGCTCTGATGGACACCAATACCTGATTTGTGTGTACTTATCATAGGGGAAGAGAGATTACAATATTTATTAATTTACATTGTGTATTTAATTTTTTTTAATGACTGTCAATAATTGTCAAAGCCTGGGAGATATGATTGAAAAAATGTTCTTAATAAATATAAACAAATGCTCAGAACATAGTATTTGACCTCCAGGTCTGTGCTGGCATCAACACAAGTAAATCTTGAAGCAGCTTTTTTTTGGAAGGGGAGAAGTGGTAGCAGCAGGACCATGAGCATGAACAGACTGTAACAGGTCACTTCTCCTGCTTGGTGAAGCCAGCACCTCTTCCACTCCAATATTCAAGGGGTAAGCATTCTTAGATTTATGGTCTCCATATGATCTAGTTATAATCAAATCGAAGGACTTGTAAGTCAGCATATTTAGACAAATGTTAAAACCTGGTATTGAATGGAAGCTGAAAAACAGGAATCTTTTGTGCCCCTATGTGAAAAGCGTTTTGAAGGTATGGTCATACTTTTGACCACTTGCTACTTTGGCATACTATGCTTTAAGATGTGTTTGTGATGAGTGAAAAAGCCATCAATCTATCCATCTGGATACACAGTGTGATTATATGACAAGAAGGACTACTTTTCCTGCTAAGTTTCTTGGTATGTTTACTGAAGTATTTGAGTTCAAAACTAAAGGTTAGATAGGGGAGGATTTATTTGCTACATATTTATTTGCATTGTGTTGATCTGTTGGTCTAGGAAAATTAGTTGAAACTGCATGGAGTAACAAATACTTATGAATGTTGATGATATAGATTCATATAAATCAGATGTATTATTTAATTTTAGTAAAGAATTTATTCTAGCTAGACTGTCTCTTTACAGTAAACCAAATGCATATATTGAGAGTTAAATATGGAAAAACAAGCTACTAAATTTTTTAACCATATTAATCATTCTTACTTGTTATTCTAATTTAGAAAAGCAGCTGAAACAGCACCAGCAGCCCTTCTTCCAAACCACATAAATATTTCCTTCTGGTTCAGGAATTTGCACACGGCAAAGACAGCAGTGTGTGGGTCAAGGGAAGAGCAGGTGAGTGAAAGTGATATATACCCAGTCTCTCCATCTCACTTAACTGGAGTCTTTAACTAGGAAAATATAAAAATATCAGGACACTACACTTAGTAAGGATTTATCCTGGTGAAAACTACTGTGACACCTCAGACAGTGAAGCATTCCATGGAGCAATCTGGCTTCTTAGATGTTGCTATGATGGAAACTGGATGTTCAGATGCTGTTAAGTTTTAAGCAGCAATTTGAATAGGCATGTTGGTCACAGGCACGGGAATTTCCATGAGGAGAATGTCATAGCTCATAATACACAACAGCTTTTCATGGTTCCTTCCATTAATATAAATGTTGTTTCCAGCATGATAGCTGCTGCTAAGCATTTCTGATTTGAAGCTTAATGAACAGGATTCTTGCAACAGGTTGGGTTTTAATTATTTTTTCTTCAATGCTTTAAATTCTAACATTTCTTTCCCACTATGAACTATATTTTCTTCATTGCAGGACAGAACTGGAGGGTATAACTACAGTGAGAAAAAGAACAAAAGAAGCCTTTCTAGAAGTTCTAGAGAGGCTAGATTTTTTTCTTTCTTTATTTTTAAGTTGACACATACACAAATTATTTTAATTTTTCTGCTCTTGTTCCATTTTCACTTATTCTTTCACTTTCTCCAAAGTATACCTCCACAAAATAAACAATCCTTGACAGACTGCAGACAGTAGCTAATTCCTTATCCAGCACATAATAGACATGTTTCTGGAAAGGTGTTCCAGAAGTTATTGACTAAATTTATTGAGATGCATGTTTTATGAAATGAAAGACAACTTTTTCTTCTAAATCTACCACCGGGGTTTTTTTTCAGTTTTCTAATTGTGTAGTGGAGGTGGATAATAACCATCTTACTGGCTTCAATATTTTAAAGACTGGAAAAGACCTTTTTACTTAGCTAAAAATTTTATGTTTGAGAGGTTACATTTGTACTCTAGATTGCTTCCAAACTGAATTAATGGAGAAAATCCAGGGTTTTTTTTCTTGTTTTATTATGAGACCAGTCCTCCCACATGTCAGATTCCAGAGTTTACATGCAAACTCAGTGTTTAAATCCACTCAGCAATGTCAAACAATGATCTGCTTGATATATTATAGCATTTAAATATTGTTCTGTGTGAAAGAACCACAGGAAATACCAGGATTCATAAGAATATAGCATATATTGTTCTACTTCATGATTGTATGTGGTCAAATAAACAATACAGCTTCACTGTGTCTTCATTTGAACAGATTCTTTGAACAGCTGGAGATAACAGGTAGAGAAGAAAGGAAGAGAATGGATTCTTACAATTGAACTGTGAATTAGTAGCATTTGCCTCTCTACCTGTTTTATGCATGTGTAATTTGAGAATAACAATGGTGCCTTCCTTTGCTTAGCAGGAGAGGATGAAATGAAGCGAGAGTCTCAAACAGGAACAAAGAATTGAAGATTTCATTACTGATTAGTGGTCTCACTATTTTGCTTCTCTGAAGATAAAGAGAGGCCTCTCAGTATGGGGCAGAGAGATAAGTCCTTTGCATAACTAATGGAAAATGAGCAGAATACCAGAAACTGTTCTATTAAGACACCTGTGAGATTATATTTACAAGCTGTAGAGAAGTAGCTTAAAGGCAAATATTCTTCCTTATTTTGCACTTCACTTTTTATATTTATAAGGCACTTTGGAAAGCGTGTTATGCACTGCTCTGTACTATTGTCAGTGGTTGATTTGTGGTGCTGTACTGAGCCTGTTCCACCTTTAGGGTACAAGTCCTCTGAAGCATTGCTCTGAATGTTTGGCACTGTTCAGATATTGTAAAATCATCGTGTACAGGTAACAATAAAGTTATAATAAAATAATGTTCTGGTTTGCTCCTAACTCTGTGCTCTAGGCTGACTCAATAAAAAGTGTATTTTTGTCCACATTCAAGTGAAAAATACAGTAATATACACGCTGAACATGTAGCAGTACAAGATTACTTTGTCCGATTTCAGAGTTTGCTTTGTTATTGAAATGCAATATTAAGAGAGAGTTCATTAAGAGTGTGGTGCTAATATTTCCACTATATCATCTGAATATATTCAATTTACAGTGAAGAAGTTACAGAACTATAAATCAGAGTTTTTCTTGTCTTTTCCGTGCTAGATGAGTGGAAGCCATAGGCTGTGATTTTTCATTACTTTCTGATGGTCCATTAAGCAACTATTCTACCTATAACCAAGATGTGTTGCAGTTCAAACCAAACTTATAGGTACAATGCACAAATCAAGGTAAGGTGTTTAGATCTATATTGCATCAGGGATCAAACTAGAGAAATATTGTTGGCCTTTTGTCCCAGACAGACATGAGGGGCAATGAAATATGGAGAGATGGCCTAACACAGTCACAGCTCTATGACTTAAACTCATCTAGCAATTAGTTGGCCCTTTCTTCATATAACAGAGGCTGTCATTTCCTTTTTGTCCACTTCTCTGGGAATGACTGCTGTTAATCCTCACGTTCCTCTCCCTCCAGCTCTAGTTTTACAGCTAGTCCTGTGCCCTCTACTGCTATGACTGCTTTTGCCCTCCTTACCATGCCAACCTTCAAGGCCTACATCAATATTGACCAGAAGATCTTATCAGAGATACCCAATTCAGATGTCTGGGCTCCATCCTGGGCCCCCGGCTCCAGACAACAAGGAGAAACTCTCCCTGTTAGGTCATCTCGTAGAAGAACTGAAAGTGCCTTTTTCTTTCTATCGTCCATGGCACTCAGGATGACAAACAGAAGCACCTCAGCTAAAGCCATTTTGAGTAGGTGTGTGAGCCCAGCACCAGAAGGTGTTTTGCATCACTTTCACAGGCACCTTTTTGTAAGAATTTTTCTGTCTGTATCACAGAAAATGAAGGCAGTTGAAAAAAATACTTGTATACAAAATCAAAACCTGACCTTGCTATTCAGCTCTTAATTCATTTTTCTTCTAGTGTCTTTCTCCCTCTTATCCCTGATCTCTCAGCCTAAAAGTAAAAAGAAAATCTTTTCCCAGACTTGAAAATGGCATCAACTGCATTAGCCAAACAAAGCAAAATCTGACTTTTATTCAGGCCTCAGATAGAAGATACTGATGAAGAAGAGGGAGAAGATAGTTTGGGGGGGAAAAAAAACCAACTACCAAATCTGTAAATTCTCTCTGGTCTTGTTGGGTTCCAGTGCCTCCTCACAGAGGGTTTTGCCCTCTCTCCACTACTGATCACAGCTCACAGAAGAAAAGCCTTGAGGCAGTCGTAACTTCTTATATGAATAAGTAATGTTTTCCCATCTTTGACTTTTCAGGTGGTATATTCTGGTCTTTTTACCTTGTCCCTCCCTCTCTCTTCTTCATCCTATGATGCCACAGAAGGCACTGAATATTTTATGCATATATTTTTACATATATATATACATATATATATATATATGATAATTGCAATAGACACAGTACAGATTTGGGGGAATCTCAAAACATTTTCTCTTTCACCAGTTTAGTTTATTCTTCTCTGCTGCTCTTCTATCCTCTGTGAGCCCTGTAGCTACCATTATGAGTATCACTGTAATGTGAATTGCCACTCCAGTCATGGGGCAAGATATGTGACTAACATTTGTCACATATAGTAAAGTTTGGTCTCCCATCTCCATTTCTCCCAGGTACATCACATTATATACATATATATATATATATATAAAAAATGACATTCACAAAGAATATAAACTCATAACATATATGTTGACTTCTTTACCTGCTACAGGAAGATTTGCAAATTTATATTCCATCATTTTACCCTAAATCTCCATTATGAATGTTGTAAAAGTTAAAATAGCTTTGTAATCTCAAACTTCTCAACTGCAGATTAAATAAACCTTGTTGGCACTGGTGGACCAGAAATATTTTATGTGACATTAAGTCAGACAACTGTTTTCACATCATAATTGATAATGAAAGATATCTAGAGAGAGACTGCAGGATAGCATTTCATAGGGGTTTATCAGTAGCATGCTCTGTTTTGTTCTTTCAGCATGAACTATTTAAGTAGGAAAACACAAGTCCCAGAGATGAATTCAAATTCAATTCTCAAATTAAGTTAGTTTTGAAACCCAACTATCCATGTTGTAGTTCATAATGTATTGAACTACATCTGTCTACTTAGGAGGACTAGGAAAACCTATGACCTGCTTGTGTCCCTAAAATGCAAAAAAGGGATGATTCACATGAGCAGACTTGTAAGTCTGAAATTAAAGTCTGAAGAAAAATCTAAAATGATGCATTGGTATAATGCCATAATTTCTCATAGGGATTTCATATGTCAGCCAAATGATAGTGCAATGCCCTGACTCCAGGATGCAGATCACCACTTTGCCATGAAGGAAAAATAACAAACACCACAAAATTTCATTGCAGGGTCTAAAATAAGGTGGTGTCAAACACAGGGCTTACAATTGTGACAGTAGCAGCTGTTCTCTTTGGCAAAAAAAAATCTGGGAAAACTACTCAGAATGAGATTTTTTATCTTTCTCGCACAACTTCTGAATGGATATATGCCCAAAATATTAGCCATGTGGATGAAAGAAGCTTCTAGAGCTGATAACCAATTTAAGCCTGCATTGTATGCTCAGTCTGCTCTTGTTAAATGCAGAGTACTGACAAGATAAAAAAAAAACCCATAATATTCTATGAGAAAAATTATCTGCTTGGAATTTATAGCAAATGCATAACTATGTTTCATAAGCTCAGCCTGCCTAGTCCAAGGACACCCTGACTTAAGCAGGATCTCTGAAGGAGTTTCACTCATAAATGAAATCTGGTATCTCCTGAAGAAACTTCAACCAACTTTAGGCTGTAAGACCTAAAGGTTATTTTTTCTCAAGCAAGTACAGTCAAAGACAGGAACACTGGAGAAGGGGTGCAGTGCCTCACATTGCAGCAATGCCAGATAAAGATGCACTTTAAATTACAGTTTAGATTTGAGTTTTACCTACAAGAAAATTCTTTAAAAATTGGAGAGGACGGGAACAAAATAAGGGCTAATCATCGTGATGTATTCTAATAGGGACATAATGGATTTCTCCCTCAAAAGAGTACTTTGTCTTTGTACACAAAATACCAGCCTCTTACCTCCTTAAAACACCCATCACAACCTGTCTAAAGAAAATTCATTTTGGTGTTTACACGTAAAACACTGAAGTTTCTGGGCACCGAGATCCAGAGCTAACAGTACAACCTCGGGCATACAGCACCAGAAACCCTGTCCATAACATATATGTAATCAACCAGCCAGTCAGGCAGATTCTTCACAAGGAAACAGGCTGTGGAAATTTCTGGTTGATTTTGCCATATGTGGAGAGAAAAACTTTCAGATATGCAACTTTGACTGCCAGTTTGGTCTGCATATTCTGGTTCTTTTTGTTGTGCATGCACATGATATTATCATAATTATGAACATAATTATACATGTAATTATGAACATAATTATGCATGAAGCATGTAAAACAAAATTATTATAACCAAAACATTGATTATTAATAAGCCAACTATTAATGAAAATATACACAAATATATTAACATTCTACATATATAACTTTACATATATCATTCATATGTAAAATATCTGCTACAAGTCTTTATGTCTACATTTTTTTCCACTTTTCATATTTAAAATAAATTCGAATAAGTAGATTCATTAAATTAGTAACTATTAACAATAACATATTATTCTTAATAACAGACAATTAGAATATTTTAAAATAAATATGAATTTAAAAAGAAGGAAAAAGAAGAGGGTTTTTTGACCTTGCAACTCTATTAAATGTCTTGTCTCTGCCTGCTGTTCTACAAACAGGCTGTGGTCTGTAAACTGCTTTAAATAGTTGTAGCTAAATAATGTAGCAGTGCAAAGATCAAAGCAGTCCAACTCTCAATTATTCCTTCTATGTTATACAAGTCTTTTCCACATTAAAATTACTAAGCCTGCTGGAAAAAATAAAAAGGCCTATAAAGAAGAATAAACTACCCTTTATATATCATCATTCAGAACAATAACTGCAAAAAGACTGACAAATAATCCTTATGTCACTAGTGTTTGTTTTGATCCTAAGCTAAATAATCTTTAAAAATCATAACTAGAAAAAGATCACATGATCTTTAAAAAACTAACAGAATTAGAAGCACCTGAAAAATGGTTACTAAAGTTAAAAAAACTCTACAAAAACAAATGTCAAGAAACAAATATTTGTTATCACACATAAACTCTAGATTTGTTACAATTCTTTTAAAGAAGGAAGTAAACCAGAGTCAAAGTGTACAGTGCTATTACAATTTCGTTACTTTTTTACATAAAGTATGTATAAACTATCCAGACTGTCAGACAGATCATGACCTCATTTATATATATCTCCAGGATAGCCACATATAAGTTTTGGTAAAGGTTTGTTTTTAGAAGTCCAGGGCTCTGTCAGCAATTTATCCTACCTGGTAAGATTATTAGTTTAATCGAAGTAGAAAGAGTGGGTAAACGTTACATCCTTTGACAGCTGATAACTTCATTCCTGGCAGTTATCTACAGTCTGCCTTGCAGATGTTAATGCAATTTGGAAAAAAAATATAATTCACTTTGATTAAGAGTACCAGAAATAAGTTCCCAAAAGTTGCATCCAAAAGGCTTTGTCACAAGATGTAGAGCAATTCATCTTCTGATCAGTCTTTGAAGAATGAGAAAGCTACCTACATACTTATGTCCAGCTTGTCACACACACAAAAAAACAAACAGAATCAGGAAAAAAAGCGGAAAATAAAAAAGTTGGAACTGTGTTTTATAGCTTAAATTATTCTCTACTGCAAAAGTATTTTTACAGAAAAGTTTTTCTACAGTCTTTTCTGAAGTATCATGTTCACCACAAATTGTAACCAAACAATAATGCAACAATTATTGGGGGAAAGAAATGAAAAGCCTAAAATTAACACTTGCCATAACTCAAACATGTACCAGATCCTTCAGCTAGACATTTCTTCCCTTTCTGTGATCATGAAGTTCAAAATCAGGCTTGAGATAACAGATTCACAGCAGACCCAGGTCTCTGTAAACCCGGAGTACTGAATAATCTCCAGCCATCAAGATCAATGAGAGAAAAAGGTGAAAGGAAAGAAGAGATACTTCAAATTAATATCCAGACTTAACTTTCACAAAATTTCTATTGACCATATATTATATATAATCCATCCTTCAGTGCATACAACATTCATCTGAAAAATAAAGAGATATCATCTTCATTAGCTGTCCCATGATTTACTCCAATTTATTTCCACCGTGCTGACAGTGTTTAGTGCATTGAAAATATTTCCACATGAAAGTCCACAGCATGGAAAATGTTAGCAAAGAGCTTTGGCACAATACAAATTACGAGTTCTGTAGTCTATTTCATTAATCTTTTACCCTGATGGTAGGCAAATTAAAATAAGTGGGAGGGAACAGCTGGCTACTTTCTGAAATAAGAAAATTAAATAAAGCTACTCTCAGCGATTATTATTGCACCTCAGCTTCTTGTTATTATTATAAAAACCTGTTTAAACTATAAGATTAAGGTGTAGATACCTCAATCTTTTCATTTCATACATGTTCACATATAAGCAAACCTTAAGTTTCAAAACTAAACTCAGCCTGTCCCAGAAATTGCAATTCTGAAATTTAATTTCTTTTTCTTTGGATTTCAATGTTGTAAATACAATATATAAGGAGTTCAATTGTCCTAATTCAATCTCTAAATATTAGATTTTCATATCAAATCTGGACATTTCTATAAAGGAAGAAGCAGGTAAGAGGAAAGAGTAATTAATCCAAAAATAGACAGTAAGAAATAATCCAAATGTTTAGCTTAGGCTTAGACATCTGAGTATTACATGACTAAAACTGATAAAAAGACATCCAACATAAGGTGAAATTACATGCCTGAGGAGAAGATAAAACAGGTTGCATTTAGGAATAATCAAATTTTGGGAATCATGTGTAGAAAAGAACTGACTTTGTTAAAAACTGACTCCCTCTGTACAGTCCTAATTTTTAAAAACTTTATTTTGAAGGATATTTCAACGTGTGTGTGATGTTCCCAGATGTAATCTGTGGGCTGAAGACTTTAACTCCAATTTGATAGTTAACAATTTCACTTGTTTACAATTTCATCAGGAACATTGCCAAAGCAGCCAACTTTGAGTCTTTGTCTATAGAGGATTTTAGGAGTGGTGGTTTCCAAACATTACTAAGTATAAATTCTGCATCACCTGAAAAGTTGGATCTTTCAACCTGTTCATTTGCTTTATTAGCTCAAGAGACTTTCTAAGATTACATTAGGTGGAAGACAACCTATATAACATATGTAATTTCCTTTAAATGCAATTTTCCATCTGGAAATAGGAAGGTAATTTACTTCCCAGGCACCATGAAAATTTCTGTGGTCCAGCAACAAAAGTTTCACAAAATTATCAGCGGTAAACACATAACAAGTCCAAGAGCTATGTGGGTAGTACAAATATACTCATCTCAAGGGGTGATTTGGCCCATTTATAGCATAAATTACCCTTTAAAACTTCTTATTTCTCTCACTTCACCATAGTAAGAAAGTAGAGAAACCGCCTTCCTAAAGACCAATATTAAGTGTCTGAAGACAGTCATGTAAGCTCAGTTTTGAAGTAAATGTTTTGGTTATGAAATTATTCCTTAATAAATTAGGAGTAGCTATTGCTATTGGTAGAGTTTTCTTCTGATAAATAAGGGAAATATTAGCAAGATCAAAATAAGCTTTCTATCTATTAAACAAGAGATATCAGATGGGAGTGAAGAATAATTCTGTGTGCTGGCTGAATTTTTTAATAGCTAAAAGAAGTTTGCATGGTACTGAAAAAATTTATTGCACCATTACTTTGTGCAAAATAGTAATTTACTCTACAAAAAGTGCTTTGATAACGAATTGTCACCAAGAGCTAGCAATCAAGTGAAAGCATTTATTTACTATGCTCACTAACATATTTCAAGATTGCATTCAAATTTCCAAATATTCTGTCCAGAATATTATTTTTCATTCTGACAAGTATATTAATTTGGCATCAGCTGTAAAACATTGATTCTCTTAGTTATATAAAAATATTGAAAATTTTAATATCTTTTTAGAAGTCTTCCTACAACAACAAAAATCCCCACTGAGTTTAAATGTACTCTTGCAAATTGATTTGCACTTTGCTATATTAACAGATAATCAGAACAAATGGGAAAAAAAGGCACTTTATGCCCACCTTCATCATGGTAATTTGGTTAAAAGCATAGGATTATAATTGTGCATTTACAGCACTTTCTTTGGGTTGATTTGCTAAATTTTAGACTTTTATTCAAGTAAAATACTTCTTACACTTGGTAAGAAATACTTTACAGTGTTTCCTGGATATGTGAGACAACAGCAATTCAAGATGTATGTCACTAATAGAAACCAATTTTTTGACAGATTCCAATGCAGCTGACCATGAATATATTACTTAGTCCACTCTACAGAATTTACTAGACCAAAAATAAAGTACTGCTTAGATTGGCCA
Source organism: Lanius collurio (assembly GCA_020086605.1). Classification (NCBI taxonomy): domain Eukaryota; kingdom Metazoa; phylum Chordata; class Aves; order Passeriformes; family Laniidae; genus Lanius; species Lanius collurio. Next base: position 60,415 of record JACBWW010000211.1, on the reverse strand, counting down.
AAGATGATTCCTCTTTCTTTACATATAATTTATCATATTTAGGCAGAATGCAGATTCTCAAGGAGGAGGTTGGGGTAAAGAATTTTAGATAGAAGTGAATTTCCATAGAGTTAGTAATCACAAAAGCTTATGCTTTTTTCATCTCTGGTGTTCAATAAATTTTGAAACAAAAGTTTGGCATGGAGAAAGAGAGATCACAAGAAATAAAACTATTTTATATCAGAACTCTTCCAACACTACGAGGCAGTGGCACTTCATTTATCAAGGAAAATAAGGTAAAATACCCCCTCTGCCATTAAACCAGTCTCTGAGACTGTAATATAAGAAAGAATGCAAAGCCCTTGGCTAATGCCTCTTCATGTTCTGTTTACCATTTGCACAATGTGCTCAGCACCACACAGCCTTTACATTTGAGTTCCTTTAATGATTGCAATCAAATAATCAAAAATAATAAGCAACAATGACCCATAACAGTAAATGAGGAACAAACTAAATAATAAATTAATAATATAAAAATAAATATTAATGAAGAGGAATAACAATACATTATGAACAATCAGTAATTCAGATGTGACCAGTATAATTTTACAATAATCTTAAAATGTTATGGAATGTTGGAGTGTTGATTCATATGAAAGTGGGGTTATAACTTTATCATCCCAAGGGGGAAAAAGTAGTCCAAAACGCCAGAATATTCATCCAAGCTTTCCCATATATATTCAGGTAGTCAAATGCCTGTGCTGGTGCATGAATACAGGCATACAGGAACACCTTACTCATTTAAGAAAAATCTCTGTCCCTTTGTGTTGAGAAGTTATTACACATGGTCTGGCACCATCCTGGTTCTTGCCTGCCATAAGAATTCTTTAGCTTCTTCACATATGTATGAAAGTGTTTTAATGTTCTTTAGCACTACAAACTAAAACCTCCAAACTTGTTACTGTGTCTCCATACCACAAGAGATGAATCATTTGCCTTTGTGAATGGGTCTATGGGTTAAATATGTAAATTCAGGATAATCCCATACACTTCTTTTTTAGTTATCATTACTGGAGGGAAAAAGACACTTCTGAGAACATTTATTCCTATCTGAAAACAGGTATCTAAGATAAACAAAACCAGTGGACTATATAAGGAGTTGAAGCAACTGGCTTAGACTTACTGACTAAGTTTCAGAGAGCTGGAATTGGAGAAGGTAAGCACAATCTCCCCAAAAACAAGAGAATTCCCACTGACAGAAGCCTGAATAAACAATTGCATTTTTCCAGATCAAAATGCTCTAAGTTGTAAATACATAATATCTAATTAACAAAAATATCTTGAGGTCCTGCAGGTAGCTGTGTCCCTGAGCACACTTTCGATGTCACCCCTTGTAGTCAGAAGGAAAGCGCAGGTGCCAGGGAAGGTCTCCTTGGTGCACTCTAGACAGGAAAATGGATGTAGACTTGATGACTCTCTAAAGGCCTGCAGACACCCATCTCACCACTGTTTATGGAAATATATTTCTCCTCATGGAGGGCTTCATAATGAGGTTAAAGAAAGGCATTGCTGCTTTAGGCAGCCTGGATCTTACCACAACAGTGTTCAGTAGAAACAGTTAGTCTTCACTTTCTTGTATTCACCCTTGATTACACTACGGCAACATAAATATTGTTTTTGTAGCTGAATTATCAACCTCTTAAAATCCTCGTTTCAATAATGGAAAAGGTGACAGCACCTCAACCATTACAGCATAACAGTGCCATTATAATTATCATTATAGAAACAGGTCTTACAGCAAGGCAGACTGGTACACTCATTAATTCCCTTGCCTGTTACAGCCAGGAGTCAGATACAGCTCCAAGTCTAAAGGTCAGAAGTCGTATCAATCTGCTTCATAAATGTTGATTTTAGTGAGATGCAATGTCATGAGGGGATGGCAGCAAAAAGCTTCTGTGTTTATACAGTGACCCTGAAGCAACAAATTGAAAATGTTAATATCCATTTAGATTAACTTTCTATAACTTTTATTTTTAACATAGTGGTGATAAAAAACCCTGAGGAAAATTCATACAATTAACACCTGATTAACAGATTTAGCTGTGGATTTGTTGCTGTTACTGCATTTAGAAAGTTTGCTTGAAAGATTGTACTGTATGTACTGAAGCTTTCTATTACTTATAAAATCAGTCATATTTCAGTATCCTAACTTTAGATTGTAGTGACAACACGCAAAGACTTTTTTTAACTCTATGAGATTAAATTCACAGGTCCCATCTTGCTTCAGAAATATAGGTTGTCTCAAAGCTGCATTTAAACTGTGAGACAACTCATCTAATCTGGACATCAATTAATGTTTAGTTTGCTGCATATCTTAAGCAATGTTTATGTGACAATATATCCTCTTCCTTTTCTTTTCCCATGGGGTGGTAATGAATGAAGAGACAGATGAATACAACCATGACACAACATTATAATGTTTGAATAAACATTGAAAATATAAACATTGAAAAACTATTGGACATTAAACACCACACTTACCCATACATTAATGTATATGTTTTCTTATTTTCTATGTCTATGCTTTGTCTAGAAGCCTTGAGTAACTGAAGTTAACTTTTCTTATACCACCATTAACTGACTAGAGTTCGCAAGCTTGATTAGCTTGAGTGATTGAAGATGAAATACAATTAAAAGCTGTCATCATTTATGTAGACATTTATTTATTTATGAAGACTATTGTTCTTGGGAGGAGTTGAAAAATCATTAATTAGTCTTCTTTTTCCTCATCCAATATGTTTACCTCTTAACATACATACACATCAATTTCTAAAACTAATTGTAGATTCTATGTCAGTGTTTTCTGTCATCATCTCCTGTGCTAACAAAATTTTAAAACTCAATACATATAAATCCACAAACACCCTGCTGGTATGTTTCCTTGCTGTTTCAAGCTTATCGTTTGACAGATAATTTTATGTTTAAAAGCTTCCTCAGAAAATAACCTCAAACACATGATGCACACAGACATGGGGCTCAAAAAAAAGGCTACTTGAAATGTTTGGGTTTTTCTTTAAATATAATGTACTACTTGCAAAACAACTACTGCTTTCCTACATGAAGCAAGGCAATATCCCTGTTCTGCCTCTACCTATGACCCTGTCCTGAACAAATGAGCTCATTATGCCCATTCCAAGAGATGGAAACCCTTCAGGAGATACTCTAGAAGCAAAATACTTTCTTCCTCTGGAACAAAACATGGCTGAACTCACAGAAGGGTCACAAACTGAGAGGTTGATTATCACTATCACTGCCTGACTTTTAATAGAAGCTCTAATAGAGGCAGTGTAGATGGTTCTGGCCACTGACTTGAATGGTCTTTGCAGTTAATCACTGCTGGCTCATTAGCCAGCCCAGCCTAGCTGCTTGGATCAGCTCTTGGACAGGTAGCAAGCAATCAAGACACAGTGAAACATGAAGTAATGATCATTACAGAAAATGAATGGGGAAAAGAGAGAATATCCCTCATAAGTAAATCTGGGAACATCCTTTCGTGATTGATGTTGGGCAGTTTGCTCATTTTGTTTTCTTTCAGACACATCAGCGCTGGCAATGGGGAACCAAACAATAACAAATCAATCCTATTGTTCCCCACTGAAATTAGGCACTAATATTTGGAAAAGACTGCTATAGTGTTTTCTAGAAATAACACTATTCACTGTCATATTTTCAGAACTTATAAAAAAACACAGGGACCTTAGATGCAGACTGCATTCATCAAATCATATCTGAAACACAGAGTACACTGGAGACTGGAAAAAAAAAAGCCTTTTTACAATTTTTTTAATGTGGGCAAAAACATTTTTTTCTTCTTGCTCCCTGAGGTTAAAATGCTTTGAACTAAAAATTAACAACAAAATATCAATCATTATGGACCCATCTTACAGGCATAAAACTTCCACCCGCAACAGTGATGCTGAAGAGAAGCAGCATTGTCATTAATTATGTATGTCCTTAAGCGTCAGGAATGAAGTCTAGAAAATTGTATTATAGACAAGCTCAAAGAATAAGAGCATTCAGATTGAAGTATCCCAGAAAACAGACAGAGACAAAGGAGACTCAAATCACTGCAAGGATACCTATTCCTGCCATAAGGAAAACAAAATAGAGTTAAGAATTCCAAAGTATTTCATAAGCAGAAAAAAGTGTGGTGCACTGGTTAAAAAAAGAGACAAAAAGGCATCCACAGTTTGGAAGGATTTGTAGTTGCAACTTCTCCTTCCAGCATTAGTACAAAAATTCTGAAATTGGGTACCAAAGGTCAACGTGGTAGTGGCGGTTAATGCATAGAAAAATAGAAAACTGACCTCTGCACATTAAATAACAACTCAGAAGAGAAAACAATGACTTACTACACAACTTCAATTGGTTTTCTTCTTGTTTTTTATTAAATTAAATGGATTATTTAGATTCCTTCTGTAGCTTTAATAGTTCTACAATGAAATTATATAGAAATTAAAATAAAACTTTGTACACCTTTAGTGAAAAAAAGAGATATGAAAGAATGATGACAGTACATGCAGACAAACTATGTGTACAGAAGACAATTGTAGAGTGGTGTTCAACTGTATTTTTTTAAAATCCATAATGTACGCAGGAAACAATAAATTAACCCCTTCATTACAATTAAGTGACAGCAACTAAATTACAGTGACCATTTACTTATATTAAAATACACAAAACCCAGGAAATTCAGAGATAGATTGATGACCATAGTTTATTAGGTTCCATGAAGTTCACAAAAAGAAAATAGATTAGGTTTTGCAAGTATCTTTTACATCTCAAGTAAATTCATAATACACACAGAGTTCTAGATCCTTATGTGTCTGTAGCTATATCCGCAGAAGGAAAAATGACAAAGCCCATGCGTTTATACCTGTGTAATATCCAACCTAACTACATAACTATCTATGAAAAATTACTCACCTTGCACTAAACAGAGCTTTTTGACATTTATTATTCATGCACACATTCTGGTGCTAATGCAGGTATATCTCATGGAAGACAGCTTAAAGGTTTGAGGTTAACAGCAGCCTTTCTGGGCACACATGTGCCAAATGGTCGTATTTGAAGGGCAAGGTTTCCAGGTGTTCCCAGTAGCCACACCCCAGTTGCCCACTGACCCCAGACAAATCACTGTGCAAGGCTAGAAGACAAGGGTGGATACTGGCTTAGCTACGCAATACAAATAAAACCTGCATACCTGAGAGATCTCCTGTTACTCTAAGTAGCTTTTCCTCTTTTCACAACTACACATTTGTGCACATTCCAATTAACAGAGCATTTTGATCCAGTGGTGTAATGTCAGAATATCAGAAAAGAAAGCAAAGCACCACGGTGAATGATGCCCTGGAGCTGGGCATTTCACAGAGAATTAGATCACCATTGAATATATGTTTGCACATTTGTTTCTTGTCTGCAATTACAGCAGCTGCTGTTCCATCATGCTGTTCCACCAGTTTAGTCTTCTTACCAATGAAAAACAGCCAAAGCACTGAAAATCCTTTTGCTCTTCTTTTTCTTAGTTGTTAAGCTGCTGGTACTCTGTATTGAGGGCCAGACTTAGGCAACTTTCCTCATCGTTATTCTACATTCTTCTTGGTCCATTCACTGAAGATGACAAAATGAAAGAAACGCAATTTTGGCAAGCTCTGTGGACCTTCTTCTAAGCATGACAGAGGAGCAGCCTTGAGCTTGATTTACCTCCATTTGTGGTGAGAAGGAATGTCTTCAGATGAGCACCTCCTGAACTCTTCCAACAAAAATTTTCTACAAAACCTGTGGAAATCTGCAGGCTCTCCCACTTTCTTGGGTAGTTGGGTACTTTCTCTGACAATAGCTGACACAGTTTGCAGTTGGAGCTTTGCAGACCTCTTATTTTTCCTTACCTTTTTGCTAAAGCCTGCTCCCAGCTGGGCTGCTGGCTTTTTGGAGCCAGTCTGCAGGTTTAGTCTCCCTGCAGTCATCATGCAGGTAAGCCCAAAAGCTGAAGCATATCAAAGCTAAACGACTCCCCAGGTAATTTCTTTCCTTAATCAACTTTTTAGTTTTTTCTCAAAACTCTGTTTGTACTTCCACTGTTTTCAAAGAGTAATATAGAGAATTCTCTTGTAACTAATTTCAGCCCTATGAAATTTGCTCAATTACCATGAAGTGCCATGTAGGAGAGAGGAAAATGTCTCTGTATTCAGAGACAATTAGTTTGAATCCTACCAAAGTTTTACTTTTCATTTAGAAATGCTGTCACCTCTCCATCAATTATATTGCTAGTTCTACCTTTTCAAAGCATGAAGTGGATAGGGAGAAGAAAGAAACTACAAAAAAACCACTGACTTGTTGGTCACATTTAACAACAGTACCTTCAGCTGCAATCCCCAGAAAATTCTCTTGCTATTGTCACTGCTATTCAAAAATAAATATGGGTTGTGGAGGAGATGCATTTTCTTCAAAAGGAGAGATTGAGTCTCCATTAGTTTTCTCCGACCTCCTGTCCAAAGACAGGAAACACTTAGAGCACTTAAAAGGCTTTAAAAAATATTTTCCACTAGTTTTCTTACCAGGTATTGATGCATTTGAGCACACATTACTGCAGACCAGTAATGCACAATTTATTCACAGTCAGAGGAAAACTTACTGCAAAAGGACAACAGAATTTGGCTTGTATGAAATAGATAGATGCAAAACATTTTTTGATAGCTTTGTGACCAAAAAAGTAAGAAGAAAGAAAACTCTGAAAATCTTTCCAGTGATTAAAATATATTACAAAAATAAATTGTCTTAAATCTTGATGTTTACTTTAAAAATAGTTTCAATTTTAGCTCAAGGCAAATTCTACAGACTGGTTATAAAAGCAATGAAAATAAGGTGCTGACACAATGTCAACTTTAGAGTAATAATTGCACTGCTATAATAATCTGTTTAATTGTTGTTTATTGTAATTACATTCTCATGCACACCAGACTTGCAATTTTCTTTTCCATGTCAGCAAGGTTTCCTTTTATAGAACAGTTTGCCCAAAGCAACCAGTGACGTTACTAGACAGACATTTATCAAAGGACCCCACAAAGCTACACCTGGTATCCTTGAGGCAAAATGTTTGCCAAAACACAAAACCCACATAAATTGACGTACAGTGGTTATGGTGGCATTGTTATGCTTGAAAGCAAAAATTTTATAATTCATTTTTAAGTGCCTATTATATGAAGTAATATTCATGAGCCAATATTATTCACTTAATGACCAAAATACCTCTCATTGTGAAGACTGACAGCTAATTATAATTAAAAAGACCAATAATTTTCCCATATCCATTTTCCAGATGTTAATGTAAACTAGATTGACAACATAGATAGACATAACAAAGGAGTCTAAGAGAATTCATTTGCACCTGCTCAATACCAAAACATCACAGAGGTCAGCAGAAAATTCAGAGTTAATTTTAAGATTTTGATAAGTTGAATTGACGTCTGGCCTCAGAGGAACACTGAGGGCAAACTCAATGAAAATTTATACCACCAAAGAAGCCTGGATTAAAAAAAAAAAAAAAGAAAGAAACCCTATAGACAATTAATATCACTTTTACATAGTGCATCAGTAATGTTGAAGCTTAATGTGAAATAAACACTTGAGTCAAGTTAATCTGATGCTAAAATGATTGGGCAATTTATTACAGCTTAAGAAGGACATTGCCACCAGAACAGGAAATAAAGGTTTTAAAACTTGGGTAATTATTTTCAATCAGAGCTGCTTTCAAGGTCAAATGTTTAATACTACCCATTATTTTCTCTCTGCTAACTTTGGCAGGCATTTCACATGTCTCATCTATAAATAATTAAAGAAGTAACTGCTGTATTAGCTTAACCTTTGGATTAAAATTTGAGTGTCCAAGGTAAAGATTTTATTTGGGTTTTTTTCCCTCAAAGACAGCAGTATGTAGTTTATCTGGCCTAAAAAATACTGTCTAGTGCTGTCTAATTCAACAATATAAACATTTCCTAATAAGTATTCTCTGTGATTTATTTTTCCTTTTGGACCATACTCAGCTACTTCAGCAAATTGAGACAAATAACAAACCCAAAAGTTCTCTGTAAAGGCAATCTTCTAACACACACACAAAAGAAATTATATGGATTTTAGGCTGCTGGCAGGCAAAGATGAAGTAATATTTGATGTGGTTTTATTACTTGCAATACTAATATTGCAAATATTTGTGAAGAGAATGGAGGCACTGGGTTTGTTTTCAATTTACTTGCTGGTACACAAAGGTCTAGATCTGGTAATGCCTTTATATTAGTTAGATATTTATATCAGATTGAACCTCACAGACTGGAAAGTTGTCATCAAAGAAGATTGAAAATAAGGAAACACAATGTGTTGATAAATTCTGAAGTGCACATTACTTTCTGAGCATCAGCATCTTTCACTAGCGTTGATGTCCTTGGTATTAATGATATTTGTTTTTTCAGATCATAAATTAGGAAAAAGTTCTACACAACTGAGTATATTCAGTCCAATTCAGTAATTGAAGTACATGTTTAGAACTTTCTTTAAATTAAAGTAAGGGAAAAGAGAATTACAAGACATGTTTGTTCTAACACTAAGCAAACTTACTTTTAAATATTTTTCTGTCTATTCTTTTTTTTGTGAGTCTACTTGAATAAAATAGTTGTTCTTTGGGGGGGTACAAGTAATGTGGAGTTAGCTAAGGAATCAGTATTTTACAGGTGATAAAATATAAATTGAGGTTGATTTTTTACATGCCACAACTTCAATATTAAGAAGTTATAAATTGAAAAGAAGCCTGGGAAATAGTAAGAGAAGCCACCCTAAATTCGAAGAAGAAACCAAGCACAATATTTAGACATTAATATAAAATAATGTTTTAAATGGGGGGGGAGAGGGGGCTGGAGAAGTAAGATTCTCTTTGGCATGGGTGAAAATAAACGGCATTTAAACACAAAAGCACAAAAATTTTTGAAACCAAATAGCTATATCCCTTTAAAAAGTGATTTTGAAAATTTAAAACAGTAGTATTTTTACTGAGGACCTGAGTCAGCAAAAGAAATAAGCAATTGCCTAATTTAAGTCCATGTACTCCTTATTTAAATGTAAGAAAATTATAGCTAAATCTTTCTCTCAGGAACACTCAGCCTTAAAATTCTAATCATTCTGTTTGCTTTTGATTATTTTAAAATTACTCAGATTTTTTTGCAACATCATTATACACACATAAGTGGATGTTCTGACAAAGTCTCTTTGTATTTATTCTAATGCTACATTATTTTCCAGTGTTTCTTAAGCTCAGCATTTCTTGTTGAGCTGCAATTAATAAATTTATGTGATATTTGGCTACACAAAAAGCTACTATATGACTGCCTACAACTACAAAAAAGAAGAGTGAGAAAGGTGTATTTAATAAAAAAATTCCAAACCACACAAACTTCTGGCTTAGTTGCCTTCTGCTAAAGAAAAGCAAAAAAAAAGTTGTTAAAACATTTCTCCTGGCCACCCTCACAAATGAAAAATTTTCACACTTACAGACATCCTAATGGACATAATAGCTTCTCTACTGCCTACCATAGTAGTCAGTTATTTTTAACTATTCAACCAATTACTGAGGATTGATTTTTTGAAAATTAACTTGTACATAGTACTCTAAAACTAAATGCCTACTGGTTCACATTACAGCAGCCATTGGGGAATATATGTTGGCATACTACTGCCTAGATTTATAAAAGAACTTCACATTAACATTGTGTGTGTTGAGTTATGCTGTAGGATGCATTACAATTCCAATCTTCAGGACAGGGTCAGATGCAGAACCTTATTTTCACATCTTTCCTCTCTGGGACATGATAATTTAGAAAGCAGCTTGCTTTGCCTTAGGAAAAAAAAGAAAATCATGATCAGAGTTTTCCATATGTCACTCCTCACAGTATTTTCTTAATATAAAATGAAGTCCTCAAATTAAACTGAAAGGTGTATTTTGGAAACAATGTCTACAAGGATATGGGCTCTCTGGAGAAACTGCTCCCATGTGAAAGACCTACAGTTTCCTCCAAATCACTGAGAATTGCTATCACCTGAACACATATAACACTTTGAGCTTTCAAAACTGGCACAATGGAGAGGAAAAATATGCTAAAACACTTAAGAGAGCAATGGTTTATCTTGCTATTCAGAAAATGATAGTCACAGATGAGTTACGTCTTTGCTATCCTTTTTTTTGGATGCATCAGCCAATCATGGACTAGAAAATAAATTAGCCAGTATGAACAGACCTTATCTATGCAGAACATCCTAAACTTGGTTGATAAAGTGTCGTGTCACTGAAAAGGTAAAGAAAAAAAGTTTTATCATAGCTCTACAGTATACCTCTTCATTCTTCAGGCAAATTCAGTGCCTTGAATAAGAGGGTCCTGGAGGTTCTATTGTGCTATATTTACTATGATCCATCAAAATGGAAGCTGCCTGATTCAGCTCATAGATAAAGCACTGCACAGCCTTTCTTATTTTTCCAGCTATTCTGGTAAATCACAAGGTGCACAGCTGTAAACAGCTGGACACCAGGTAAAATAAAATTCCATATCCACATGAGAAACCTACATCTTTATGTACTCAGATAGGTGATTCCTTTGGCCATAAATCTACTTAATCACTTCAGTTGATGGTAGAGCGAGGATGGAGAGGACAGTTGAGCTCAGCATTTTAACTTCTGAGTTAACAATAATTTCTAGAAAAAAACTTACCTGTGAACAGATAAACCCCAGCTACAGGCCTGTCATTAGTCCCACACTCCAATGGCACCTCCCCAGTTCCTCAGAAGGGAAATAATTTTGTCAATTCCTTCCAGCTTCAAGCTTCTTTATTTTGTTTATTCCCAGATGTCATATCTTTCCAGTGCCATGGAAGAACAGAATATTTTTACATCATATTTTAGCAGATGGAATCCATTCCAGCCAAATTTATCGCTGCCAGATGGCTGACCCTTATTTACTGATGAAAAGTTAGACACAGAGATAAACTTTAATCAGTTAAAACATCCAGATTTTCTGCAGGAAAATGGCTGGGTAGCTCTTCCTTCATCATATTCACCAGCACCAACAGATCATCAGTTTCTACCACACCACTCTCAAACCATAAACCAACAGACCTTCATGTAAGATTGTAACATCTTCTGAACTAAATCACAGGATTAGCCAGTAAAGGACTTAGGCATTTCATACAATATTATCTTTTGATGGCATTAATCCTATCTTTGAAAGTAATCAATTTTTCAGTGTTTGTAATACAAAAACCCTGTGTACAACAGGAAGATTATGCAACAGAGGATGAAAAGGTTAGTAGGTGTTACAGACACAAGTAATTTTATTACATACATTATTTATTGGCTACTTTCTTAGTTGGAGAACAAGTTCTGAACCTAGAAATTTTACACGAACTTAAAATATCAGTGTCCGGGTAAAGATGACGATCATCAGCATCTTACCTGAGGGTTAAAAAAAAGAAAAAAACTAAGCTTGCATACTGAATTTGTAGGCTTTGACTTCATCCCAGAGTATTTCTACAATATTTTCTCTTTTTTAACACCTTACTATTTGGGTTCTGTTTTTGAAAATGGTGTTAAATGGTGCATAGAAAGAGATTCAGAGAAATGGAAGTAAAAGACGTAATGAAGGATGGACCCCAGGAAAGTAGGTAATCCTGACCTGATGATTCATGATAGCAAATGTGAACCCCAACAAGAAATGTGATAAGCGATTCTGCAAAGAGTTTGTAAACACTTTGCTGTGTAAAACAATATTGTATTACAGTTCCCTGAAATAGCTCTGATTGAAAAATAACAAACCTACTAGAAAAAAAGTTGCAACACCAATGTGAGCTTCATTAGTCTCTCCAGGTCTTACCTGTAAACCAGTAGAATCTTCTTTTTAAATTCTTTTCCTGTCTGTGGACTACCACCTACATACTACTGATAATCACCTATCTTCTGTCCCATTTCACAGAAAGGCAGTTCTTAGAATCTCATGTGGTAACCACGGTAATTTTTTAAAAGCTCAGCTACTCTCCCCAACTAATGAGAGCAAATGCACATAGTATAACCACCTGTTTGCTGTAATTTTTCATGAATGCATTTTAAATGGCAAAATAAATTTATCTTCCAGAATAAAACTGGAATTCAGTGTTTCAACTCCCAGTTTGTCAAAATGTGTCTGTATATTAAGAAGACTTAAAATTTATGGAGGGCCTAAATCTTCATGCTTCCACAGTACAGCCTGTGAAATAAGGCACTTCTCTGAGGTCATGATATTGAATATTTTGAATATTCCAGTTCTGCTTTTCTTACACCTTTTTCTGGAATGCCTGGCACTGGACATTGACTGAGACAATGTGCTGGCCTAGAGGGACTGTCACAATGTGCAGCTTCAGTATTACATATAGCTTAAANTATGAAAATGTTACACCGTTTTCAGAAGTGTGTAAAAATTACTCCAGTCAGAAAAGAATATAAATTAGGAACAAACATCAGAACTACTAAGACTATTTCTATCTTTAAATTACAACATCAGAAACCACATGTAGAGTTATATATGAAATTTGTATGTGAAAAATAAATATATATTTTATCATTATAACTATATATATACATTTCATCGTCACTGGCAAACTATGAACCAAATATTACACAAAACGGACAATAATTGGCATATGAGAAAAACAGTAAGACCTTTTTTGTTTCTTACATCTCTAACATTCAGCCACTTTAAAAGTAAAATATTTCTCTTTTTGTTTTCTTTAGCTACATTTTAGCCATTCTTTCTTCTGCCAGATATGGGGAATCTACAGTAAAGGCAGCCATAACTCATATAAAGACATGCTTTAGGCAATATATGACAGAAGAAACCGAAAAGGGCACTAATTGTTGAAAATGTACTTTCTCTTTTCTATATCTCTCCTGCAAAGATGAGATTTCAATAACATATGAAGGAACAGTCTACCCTATTCACTCCTTCCTGTCAGTGTTTCCTGTGTTCCTTCCTCTGATTCGTCTGCTTCTAATTCCTTTGAATACCATGCAAATAAAATTTTACATCAGACAGTAAGCACACATGCTTCAAATTTAGGACATGTATGTGCAAAAGGTTAAGGTGATATTTCAGATCTATTTTTAAACATGTGTGTGAAGTTAAAGACATAAACCACAGTAGAATTACAGATATTTCCCTCTTACTGCACACATTCTCATATTCGATGAATGAAATGAACATACAATTACTTTCTGTATAGAAAAATATCCCTCAAAGCAGCCCAAGAAAGAAGTTAGCACTATTTCATTACAGTCTTAAGTTTTCATTTCATTTGCTTTTCTCCTGTTTACCTTCAAACAGAAAACAAGCTTTGAATGTTCACACCTTGAAGATATTTCCATGATGCAATGTGGAATTCCCATTCCTTGGGAAATTTCTAGGAAAGGGGTGCATCAAATAGGCCAGGAGATTTTAGCAAGGTACCTATCCTTGCTTCCTCCAGATCTGTGGTCACAGATGGTACCTACAGCATTAATGCTAGACTGCAGCAAACAAAGGAAATAATGCCTTTTTTGAAAGCTGCCAAAATCTCTCATAATGAATATTATCATACTACCTATATTTAATGTCTGTCTCTGTATTATAGCTTTGGCATAATATATCTTCCTCTATTAAATGGTTCCTCAATTAAATTAAATTTCTCTATTAAATTTAAATCCAAAATCTAATGTCCATATCACAGAATCACAGAATCATATATGTTGGAAAAGGCCTCTGAGATCATCAGGTCTAACTTTTGATGAGCATTCTGTCAACTAGACCATGGCACTACTTGCCACATCCTGTTGTTTTGTGAATATTTCCAGCAATGTGGCTTCACCACCTCCCTGGGTAGTTCCTTCCAATGTTTAACAACCCTTTTCATGAAGAAATTTCCTTTGATATCCAACCTGAATCTCCCCATGGGCAGATTAGGGCTGTGTGCTCCCATCCTGTCACTGGGAGAAGAAGCAGACTCTCATTGACTCGTTTCAGTTGTAGAGAGTGATAAGGTCTTCCCTGAGCTTCCTTTTCTCAAGGCTAAACACTCCCAGCTCCCTCAGATGCTCCTCATAGGACTTGCACTCCAGACTCTTCACCAGCTCTGTTGCCCTTCTCTGGACACACCCCAGCACCTCACTGTCCTTCCTGAACTGTGGGGTCCAGAACTGAGCACAGGGCTTGAGGTGTGGCCTCACCTGTGCCAAGTACGGGGGCACAGCCCTGCTCCTGCTGGCCACACGGCTCTGAAAACAGGCCAGGATGCCATTGGCCTTGGCTGCCTGGGCACACACTGGCTCATGTTCAGCATCCCCAGATCCTTTTCCACTGGGTACCTTTCCACTCACTCTTACCCCAGCCTGTAGCAGTGCATGGGGGTTTTGAGACCCATATCTGATACTTCAACTGGACTGTTCAAGAAGCACTTTAAGAATCTTGGAAATCCAGCTATGAACTGATCACTAATAAGAAACTCTGTTTTCCACAAATACTGAATTTAATTTTCTCATGCATATCTCTTTTAGCAAAGAATGCAGCATTTCCTAGTATGGTGACATAAAGCACATGTCATCAGATACATTGCTTCAAATTTATGAATCAATGTGCTCAAGATTATTTTTCTTGTTCTCTTTCCCTTTACTTTAGCAAGTAGAATTATTTCAGCCACATGCTGAAATATGAATATTGGAATATTAAAGTACTGGAAGAATGCTATCACAGAAGCTTCTTATTGTTGCATCCCCAGTGGGTATTTCTTATCTCAGGCACTTGTATCTGCCCCATAACTGTATCCATATCAGCTTGGCTGGAAGTTTTTCAAGTGAAATAATAAAGAAATGCAGACTCAAAGGATTCAATAGTGTGAAAGGCAATGTTTTAATTATCAAAGAGAGATATTTCAAACCTTTTTTTTAACTAAAATGGATGTCTATAACAGGATTAGACTATAAAATAAACCATATTCATTTCCTTTCTAGTCAGAGCTACACAGAGCTAATACATTCAATATTATTCAAAATGAAATGACATGTAATATTCTCTTTTACTTGCTCTCTGTGAAGAACCAAATTGTAAAATTTAAGTAATAACCGTGAATCTTTTTTTAATGATATCTGTAACTGTACCAAGAAATTCTACACTGAGCTGTATCTTAAATATAGACTCTCAATAAGGAAATGACTGCTATACACAACAAATAATAGCAGCTAGTTCAAACATGAGCCTCAGGATAACTTATTTCTTGAAAAAGCAGTTTAAGCTGAAATTCCAATTTCACTGCTTATTTTATCAGATAGCTTTTTACTACAACACTTCAATGCCCTGTGGAATACATTTTCACAGTAAAAGATTACCAGATTAACCCATGTTTAACACTCACATCTTTCAAGATGCAGATTTATCAAAATAAATGTTTAAATAGAATCCATTTACAAACTTTAGTAAACAGGTCATCAAGGATGGAGGAAAAGTGCCAAACAACAGTCCTAAATTGCAGATTGCAAGGCCAGTAAGAATTATTTTAAACTGATTATCAAATGAGATTCTGAAAATTGTAAATTGGCTTTACACATTATTTTTACATGCAGTAGTAAAGTGTGTGCCAATGCTATATAAGTAATTAATACAGGAGCACAGACATGGAGAATTTCTTCATGTAAGTAGATCTACATATTTTTCTTTATTACTTAGAGAACATTTTTCCACATGTTCATTTTCTCATTCTTATCAAGGAACTTCAGTTTACACAATGTATTCTTCTGGCAAAGTAAATAATACCATTTTTACTGGGTAGAAGGAGCTCCCCAGTTCTTCTTTCTCCCTTTACTCTTTGGTTAAATCCTCATTAGCAAGAGCATCACTGCATGAATTGATCTGTAGAACAAAATATTAGTTCTGAAAAGAAGGGGTCAGACCTTGTGAGTTTTGGAGACCTCTGCTGACTGACAACCAATACTGTTTGGAGTGCATTAAGGGAAGATCCTGGAGACAATCTTTTGATTTAATTTCATACAGGTTAGACACAGACTGGGGGAATGACTGGGAAATCCACTCCAGAAGCAGACTAGTCTGATCCAAACTAAAATTTGTAAATTTACCCTATAAACACCTATTTCAGTGTACTTTCTGATGAAGTTTCCTCTCCTAAAAAATTCTAGATTAACTCCCCATGTCATGATATTCATCTCACTATAGTATACAATGGTCCTCTCCATTCTTCCTCCACTCCTTCGTGGCATGTTCCTCATAGTCCATTCTGTTTCAGATGATGACCTCCCTGCTTTCTTAAGACGAGGACCTTTTCTCAACGAGTGTTAAACATTTACTGTTTCTGCAAACTGCACTATCCTGAGTGGCTGTTTTCCAAAGCTGAGATCAAGAGCAGTGTAGCAGACTGCTACAGTAACTCCATTTTCATATACGAAGTTCTTCAAGGAAAAGAAAATAGAACTACACCATTTCTAACAGATTTTGGAGTTTTTCAATTTAATGAAAATGCCTTGCTTGCTATAGGGTGCTACAGGCCTATTAAAAATGCCTACAAAAGAGATAATTCACTATTGAAGTCTAAATAATTTTGAAGTAATTTCTACAGATACCTATTATATCTCCATTGAATTTTATAAGCTAAATCCTTATTATGAAACTCCACTATGACCTTTTGTTCTAGGCAATAAAACATAATGCATAGCATGTGCAAGTTTTGTGTTTATTGGCTTGAGAGAAGCAGAACTACTTATAGAAATCTTTATAATGGCTTCTGCACCTTTCGTCCCAAAGGGAGGGAAGTCCCAAAGGACTTCTAAATTATGGAGTGCTGAAAAAAAATACATTATATCCATAAATCTTCTAGTCCTCCACCATCTTCTGTTTCAGAATCTTTGCAGAGCTGACCAGATTTGCCCAGTCATTGCCAGTCACAGGTTTTTGCCAGTGGCTGCTAAGCTGCCTCTGCTTTTGCCTCCTTGTCCAGTGAGGTGTTGTGCTTTTAAAGCATACTAAATTTTTTTAACATTAAGTCTTCAGTGCTCATGGAAACAAGCCTCTTGGATGTGTTAGAGACCCTACAGAATTTTTAAAGCATAGCAATGCAAAACTGCAAATTCTTAACTCCTTCCCCTTTAACAGAGGCAACATTATACTATCTATATTGATTCAATATATACCACAGTGCTGAACGTCTGCTCAGATTCATTAGCCTAATATCTTTGTGATGGTATGAGAAAAAAAAAATAAAGAAAGAGAAAATATAGTTAAAAGCTACACCCATATCTCCCAACATTTAAAAAAATGTGAATTATTTTGTCAAATAATTCTTCCAATAAGAAAAAGGATGAAGAGTTAAGAATAAGGATATTTTCTGTCAAGAGCATTAACACGGATTCACATTTCCAAAAGTAACATGTGGTGGAGAAAAACATATAAATCTTGAAAAAAATAAAACCTTATACAAAAATAAACACTTCAGCATATTTTAAATCATGTGTGTGATAAAGCTGCTTTCCTAGACAGACAAAGTGTGAAATTCTTGCTGTGGTTCTTATTCTAAATAATTTCAGTAGGTCACCATTCAGGATGTAGCCTAGAGCAGATCTCTTACTGAAGTGCTTACCATGTTCTACTGCATCGAAAATGTTTCCTCTTGTCCAGCATTTTCCTCTGATGAAGCAAAAGATTAAGAGGATTATGTGCCTTTCCTTGGATTGGTTTTGCAGTTGTATAAACTCTTTGCAGCTTGTGAACATTTTAATGTTTTTCAAACACTTTTCCCTTCGTTATTTCACCTCTGATTGGCTTTGTGTCTCCCAGTGTGCCTCCCCCTTCTTTATGCCTTTAAAGAATGACAAAGCTTTAAAAGCACCTGAAGACATTCTGAAGTATGTATATCTCATATTTTCTTCTGCTTGAGTGCAAAAGATCAAAATACCACCCAACCAACAACTCCCTCTCTGTAAAAAGAACATATTTGAAAGAGTTGTCCTACAAATATTCAATTTTTGCATTTTTCTGACTTCTTCCTACATATTTTCTCTTTCCCAGTTAAGGCATGTATACTTGTAAGGACTCATTTTCATAATGGGGTGCTAGGGCAGCAGCAATTAAAGAGAAAATATGAAACCACTTTCCCTTACAAAGGAGACAATAATTTTATTGACTACAAAGAGACTTCCTCATTAAGAATACCAAATGCATGAGACAGACACATATTTCTTTAGTCTGTGCTCCTGGAAACTGAAGATATGGGACACAGCTCCTGCCCATCAGTCTCACAGCTGTGTGAGCACAAGATCATAGCTTGATTAGCATTTTCTTTTCCTGGAAGCAAAAACAGAGCTAACAGCCTACTGTACAGCCACACATTGAATGACCCTGGCTTCTGACCTGAAGCAGACTCTTGGAGACATAATTGCAGCAAAATATGGATATGCAGACTCCAGGTTTAACTAGAGGTGTACTATGCATAGACTTGACTATCCTATGTGGATGCAGATAACTCTTACTCTTGGTTCCTTTTGATACATAGCCCTCACCATGTCTTATAATGAGTGTCCTGCTGTTTTGGGCAACCAGAACCTCCACTATTCCAGTCTGCACTCTTCTGTGGATGTCTGAACTAAATTCCACAATGTCTAGATCAAGCCCAGACCTCTGAAAAAACTAATTGTAACACCTTGCTAGAGTTGATATATGGTTCATACTCTTATTTCCATCCATTTTAGGCATTTCCATTACCCAGATTTTCCACAGGTCTCAAACACATTCAGTTGAAAGGTGCTGTGCCATGCAGTACTTTACAGGTACTGTACAACTCACAATTAAAAATATGCTCTTATTTCATTTGGCCATGCTGTTGTCTATCTGAATTGGGTTTACTTAGGAGAGCTAATTGCTTCTATTTGTGGGAGCACATACATACATATTTATAAAATGTAAGTAATTAAAGCAGTCTTCTCTCTTTGTCTTTTCTACCAATATGCTGCCTGAGTTCTCGTGTTAGATCAATAGCATAAATGAAATTGTATCTCTGTGTGTCAGCTCTCTGCTATTGTACCTGAATCATAATGCAGTTGTGACCTTGTGCCTTGTCTCTACAGTACCAGTAGAGACATGCTGTGGGTAAGTCCCAAAGTAAAGAATTCTAGGACCTTTCTGGAGACAATTCCTTGTTGTCACATTGCTGGAAATACCGTCTGCAAGAAGAGCTGAGGTCCCATTAAACTGTCAGTGACCTCCTCAGCTATGGCCAGAATCCAGTTACAGGCACTTTGACCTTTCATTCTAATTCAGAACAAAAATAAAAAGTCATAAAATTCTCATGAAAAGAAAGTTCAGGACTAAATCCAGGGTCATAATTTGGGAGGGCTGTCCAGCAGCCAGGGAGAATCCGCAAATCCCAGCTGCACACTGGCTACCCACTCTGCTGGTCAAGCAGGGCAGAAGCAGGATTGCTGCTGTCCAGGCAAGATGCAATCTCACAGTAGTGTTTTCAGTGAGGATTCTGCACTGTTAAACCACCAAAGGGTCTTGACCCAGCTTCAAACATAAATCTTCTCCTTGGTTAGGCTGTATGTAGCTTCAACAACTAAGTATGCCTGCTATGAATAGGCTGTTGGCAACAATGAGAGGAGAAGAAACCTGCAGCAACCATTTCCCAGCAAAAATGCTCCAGTATTTTCAAACTTATCAAACCTCGTCTCTTTGTATTTCAACTTACTGAGTGTAGTCTACAATGGGTAGTTTCCCAGTGTTTTCCTATTGGCACAGAGTCGCTTTAAACAACCCTGATGCACACCACAGCCCCAGTAACTTTGGGTTCTGCAGTAAGATTCACATCCATAAGATTGTGTCAGAGTCTAATTCCTGTTTGAATGATTTATTTCAGCAGTCTCTAAGGTGCCTGTATTAGAGCCAAGAACCAAGTGGGCTTGGTAAATCTGTTAAGTATTATCTTTTTATCACATATATATATATATGGCTAGATGTATATATATATATGGCTAAAAGTGACTGTAATCATTGAGGTAAGAAACCACTCTACTCTCTTACTTGCACATTGTGAGAAGGCATCACTTTCTGCCAGTCACTGAAGATATGAAAAAAGCAGCTTTTACAAATGGGACTGTTGGTCAGACATGTAAAGCCTTTTCTGCTACTTGGCTGTACAGGAATAACCAATCTTTAGCTAAGTTCCTTTATCTTCATTTGCACAAATAGCAGCCATTAAGCAAAGTCTGAATTCAATCAGCTTGTCTCCAATGGGAGATAAAGTTGAAACCATCTGCTAGTTCTTAAAAGCAATGAGGCAAATTTTATTACTGAGTGATTTGGTTACTGATGCCCTTGTTTCAGCTGACACATTGAAGTCTTTCTCTTCTAAGTCTTGCCTAAGGTCCAAAAAGAAATTGTAACGCCCAATGTACTGTTTTTAACTATCATAAAAAAATGCCGTGGAATTAATGGGAGTCACTGTTCAGAAGAGCCATACCAGTCTTTTGGGTCAAGATTAACAAGAATTATGGGGTCTCCAGAAGAGTCTTACAACGTATTCATTTTCTTTAGATATTTTGCCTCCTATTATTGTCCCTTTTTTTACATGTCAATTTTTCTTGAATATAAATAGTATCAAAAATTAAAAATTTACTTGAAAATTGCACATGCTCAAATGGGCTCAATCCTACTAGAAAAACACCTCATAGCAAATATTCTGTATAACAGTATTTAGAGATCTTCATTGCATTCACCACAGCTAACTACATTTTAAATAAACCCACATGTTAATGTTAACTCAAACTTCCCAGGTATTGATACTGGCAACAGTATGGACATCCTTGCTAACTCTGCATTTTCAAATAATCCAAAGAGGTCTGGACTACTTACTGCAACAGTAAATACAGGAGCAGAGCCCTGTGCTCTCTGAAATCTCATAAAACTCTTCAAATTCCTTTCCAAACCACAACCCAAATGGTTGGGTGAACTGTTCCTTTAGTAGCTATATGACAACTGTGAGTAGTGTATATACCATGATAAATACATCTTATGCTGTCATAAGGTATATAACACTTTCAATACTCTTAGGAAGATCAGGTAATTATCAAATTGGAATCACGCAAAAAAATCACATTTTCATTCACATCCTCATTCTAGAGCAGGATAGAGAGGTTGGAGCTGAAGTGGTACAGCAACTTGCATGTCAATAGGTCTTTCTGTTCAATTCTTTCTGCTCATTAATGTGAAATAGAAACTTCAGATTATTCTTCACAGACCTCTTGCCCAAGACTGCAAGTTATTAAGCAGTTTGCCAGTTGCTGGCAGCATGGGCTGGGAAAGACTGTGAGGTTAAAATTAGATGAGCTACTAAAGATAAAGCTTTGGGCATAGACTCCCTGAGCAAGAATTTAACACACCTGAGAGAATTAGAAACCTGAATGTACTGCAAGGACTTGAGAGCTGCAACCTTGTTCTTTTGTAAAGCTCTGACATAAACTGAATAGTGAACTGCTGGTGTTTAAGTGGCTTCTACTTATAACTAGATACTTCTCTCTTCTAGGGTTTTTCAGGATTATATAAGGTTAAGCCTAAGATCAAATATTTCATTTGTTTCACCTACTTTATTCTCCCTGTCAAACTCCTGGGAAAATAAAAAATACTTTTGTAATAAACTCACTGAACACAACAGTCGTTCACTCTCTCTTCTGGGTGACACCGTTGTGTTAGATATGATCAATTCTTGTTTTTCACAGCAACACTACTGTGGTAGGAATTATTACTGGATATTTGGAAATTCTGTTCCAGCAATACTAGCAGAAAAATAAATTTAAAAGTCCTCCCTGCTACCTCTATTGTATGGGAACTGTCTGGACTTCTCTAATTGTAATTAGCTGGAAGTCTTAGACAGGGGTCTCCTCTGACTTTCTTTTCAATGCATGCATGATATAAGCAATTACCAGTTTTGGCCAACTGCTCTTGAGAACAGATTTCTAAGTTCTGAACTTCATTTAAACTTTATACCATATTATTTTCTATTTTTGTCCATCTTCACCAATTCAGAAGTTAAAAAATAATAAAAAAATCTACTGGGAAAAAAAAAAAAAACAAAACCATAGTTAACTCAAGCAGCTTAAGAAGTTATTTGATAGCAATGGAAAACTACAATCATTTCTTTTGGGCCAAGGAAGAACAAGGGAAAGGCAGCTGTATTTATTTGACTGAGTCCACTCTTATTGGGATATTAAATAATGTAACAATGCCTATAGAAATTTAAAAAAAAAATTAAAATGCAATTTTCTTCAGAGGAAAAGGATCTCTTGGGTAAAGGCCTAAGAATTTGGGGGTGGAGCTTAGAGAATTTTTAAAAAACAGGTCTAAAATAAACATCTCCTGTAATAAAATGTAAAATTACATCTGTTCTATAGATGGAAATATAGATCCATTACACTGTTGGCAAAATGCTGAATGTCTATAAAATATGGGAAGTAGAACACACATGTAATTTAAATATGGATTAACAAGACCCCCATGTTTTGTAATTTTATTGAGCCATATGATATTTCCAATAATCAAAGCAGACTGCTTACAGCAGTCTCAATCTATGCAGAAAAACAAAATTACTATTTCTTTCAGGAAGACACCAATGGCTCTGTTTTGTTTTCCTATTTTTGTCCTTTTTTATTTTACCAGGAAGGATGGGAAAAAAAAGAGATACACATGTAATGTGTGGAGAAAAAAAGCTAAGATTAGTTTTGGTCACTCAAAACAATGAAGTCAGAGGAACTTAATTTTATGCAGAGCCAAGAATTCAACACATGTGGCCATTAGGAATGCATAGAGAGGCGAGTGTATATTTTGAGATTCCGGGTTAGCACATTTCAGAAGGCAAATTAATCACTCTACCCCAAGGGATGAATTAGGTGCTTAATAATCTTAGCGGTTTCTGACTACATGGTGCATGCAGGGCACAAAGATACCAATAATGTCTATGGAGCCAGAATTCTCTTCAGGTTTCAAGTTTAAATAAACCATTCTACGTAATCATTTGTAGGAAAAGAAGGCTTGAGTTCTTACGGAGCATTACACTAGTGTCTCTGGCTGATGTTATAGCAATATCAAATATCTTTCAAGAACTGCTTGTCTGGAATAGTTTTTCCTCCCTCACTAATGGAAAAAGAATCATAGCTGAGCTAAAATACTTCATTGGCTTCTGTAATCTTTCACCCTCACTGACAAATATTTGTCTTGCATTGTGTTGTTGTGCCATAAAGGTTATGGATCACTTGTAAATGTGTGGACTGTAGCAAGGGACTGATTAATATATACCCCATTCTGCATTTGTGGTGTAACTTCTGTATATGACTAGATTCTAACTTCATCTTTTTACACACTTAAGAGTCTCCACATATTATGAATTAATTTTAACCAGTGTTTCCTATATGTCTCTTTAAAGATTTCAGACATTTCTTTACAAGCCCATTCCATTACAAGAATTTTGGAGTTTGAAAGGCAATGATGAGATCACAATTAAAGAGAAAATGCTTCTAAGGAAAGCTAGGTTAAAGGACACTGTGTGCATTTTATATACACCTAAGTATTTTAGCAAAACAATACATTTACACTTTCCTTACCTGCTTCTGAAGTTTATGTACTTATGTCATTTTTTTAATCCCATTATATTCCTCAGTGCCCACAGGATGAAGACCATTATCTCCATTTAATATATCTAAGCTGATTGCTCTACTGTATTCCAGGGTCACTCGTATTTTGTTTTACAGCTAGTACAGACAGGGTTATTAGAGAGAAAAACAAAAATGAGATAAGCATGGCTTCCGCCTGAAGACCAGACATGAAGCCTCTGCCTGTGCCTATGATATTTCTTTACCTGGCAAATGTTTAATTAAACCCAACCAAAGCAGCCAATCATAGGCTATTGGACTAGTTCAGAAGACTTTAAAGAGTTAAAATATCATAGTTGGACGTTCAGGAGTTTTAGGTAAAACATAATCAAGTAAATTCAAATATCTCTGACCAAAACATAACAGTAGCCTAAATTAATGAAGATAGAAACTGAATTGTCATAGACTCATAAGACTAAACAGCATCTCAAAAAAAATCAGCTAATTCTTTCTGATACAAAAATGTACAATTAGTTATGTATGTTTCATTAAAGTAAGATCTAAAAGAAATATCTACAGTAATTTCTTTTTATCTTTCTTAATTATAAAAATAAAAAAAGGGGAGACGATAAGCTGACTGTTCCCTTTCAGAATGAAATCTTGGTCTAAATTTCTGACACAGCAACAGAAACACTCTACAGGAAAGGAAATCTTTCCCCTTGCTGTCAAAACACTGGCACAAAGCCACCTTGCAGAAACTTTTGCATAAGCTTAAGGAAATATCACTTACATGCAGATGAAGTCTCAAAGATCAGTTGAGGTGAGCAAAATATTTTGAAGCAGTAGATCTTCTGCCTTTGATGGAATGACAGACAACTCAAGCATTATTTTAACTACCTCTCCAAAATATGATACCTATTTCTTGATTGAAAAAGCAGGATTTCTCTTCTGAAAAGTTGGATTTTTAAGATATGATATGGTAGGAGCTACACGAGATAAAGTAATTCTCAAAATTTATCATTAGCATCTATATCAGAAAATGATTTTTCAATGCACTGTTCATTAAAGTGTGCTAATGATATATATAAAGAAATGTTAAAACAGGTGTTTCCATATATTTAACTGCTGAATAGCTAAAATTCACACATTAATCTTCCTGAAATGGCAATATTTTTTTCTATAGTACACATTACTTCAATCAGAATAACTTCAAGTGGGATTCATTACGAAGCTCAATCCAACCCAGCCACCTTGGCTCTTTCTAAAGACAAGAACCAGCAGATACCTCACTTGGTAACCACGGAAATCCATCTCATTCTGAATCCACCATCTAAGATCCCTCCTCAGAGTGGTTCATTTGATCTACTTCTCTCCAAGCAAGACATAGAGAGCTCACCATGATTTATTTACATTTAAACATAGATCTAGATGCCTAAAGTGATGACAGAAGCCATCTAAGTGTCTGAAAACGTAACTTAGAAGCTGTCCCTGCAGCTGACCAACATCTTCTTAAGTAGAAGAGTTGTGTGGAGTTCTAGGACTCATTTTTTGAGCCAGACAGGCCATAAAACTCATTGCAGGGGTTTAATCATCAGGAGGTGATGTATATATCCTGTAACGCACCATAAAGCAAACAAGTCCATCAGCACTGACTCAATTCAGTCTGTGCCTAATCTCATAATCCCCCTACATACACTCAGCTTTTAGGTAGGTGCCTTTACTGTGAAGAAGAATGAGAAATATCCTGGTGTAGATTTTGTAGATTTTTTTTTCTTTGGTAGGGTTTTACCTTCTGTGAAATGATAGTTACTGTCACACTAAAATCAAATTGCTGTTGACATGGTGTGCAGTTTATCATTTGTGTCGTGAATAGCCTGTTGGGTTTTAACACCAACTGAAGCACCTCCTGCTGAAATGCAGGCATTTTTATTGTAGGGTGGCATGTGAAGTGTAATAGAAAAAAGGAAAAATTTTTCTTAATGTCAAACAGAAAGTCATTTGGCTATCAGAAAAGCTAAATATCAGAATGCTACCTATTGTGTTGTTACAGTAGATGCTATCTGCATGTTTTAATATGAAACTTTTGTGCTAACATAGAGGTAATTTCTAGTGTCTCCAACATTTCCTTCATGGTATAAAGAATTGTAATTAACTTAAAATTATTCTTAAGTAGTTTGATTTATGAGAATCTATGTATGGGCATATTCCACAGAAAACTACAAAATTAGTTATGACAACAACTTTAGTTGTTATGAAAACAACTTTACAAAGAATCATGATATCATTCTCATCTTTTGCTGTTTATCAGTATATGAAATAGACATGTTAAAAAATATGTATTCAAAGGTCAATCCCTATACAAACTTACTACTAAACAAAAGAGGAGAAAAATTGTACAAGACAGACATCATCCAGGTTAACAGTAACTAATTGGATCAATAGAAAAATAGAAACTCTTGTTAAATATATCTCAATCAATTATTTGAAAATCCTTTTATTTGTGTTAACTATTATTTCAATTTGGTGCACCAGGTCTTGATTCTCATAGGAGTTTAAATTTCCAAGCACTGTCTGGAATGCAGCACTGTGACTGAAGTCTGGTATGCATGTTTTCACAGCATCACAGCCTCATGAGAATCACTTCTCTCAGAAATTAATTCAAAAAGCTGATGCACTTACTGCTTGAGGATTCCTCATTTACCTGTTGCTGAACTTTTGAGAAGAAACAAGTTACAATGTGTATGAGTATAAAAAAGATGATGGAATGAAAACAACTTGAATGACTATCTTCACTGAAAAACAAAATAATAAGTATTTAGGAAGTTTCTTGTCCCCAAACAGCACCAGTGAAATTAAACAATCCTCCTAAGAAAAGATCTGCCCTCACAGGAATCTTTGTGTTGCTGCATAGGCCCTGTGAGCCTTTTCAAGTGCGCAGTGAACAGATGGAGGTTGTTACAAGCTTTTCAAACCAGTGTTTACTGCAAACCTTCAGGCAATCTGTCATGGTTTTTTGTATTCCCAGGGACTTTTTAAGTACTTGGAAAGGGACTAAAATCATAAATGTTTCTTACTAATTCACTTCTGCTTAATTCACAAGCAAACTTTTATATGCAGTATCAAAAACATGCATAAAAGGTGAAGGCAATTATATGAACCTCTCAAACACATCAAATCACTTTTGAAGATGGAGTTATATTCTCTGCCATGTTCAGCAAAAGTAGACTTTGTTGAAAAGCATGGATCCTTTCCTACAGAACAAGCCATATTTTTTCTTCAGTTATTGACAAGATTTGTGGAATGTAGCTGTAGAATAATATGCAAAACTACAAGATTTGTTCTCTGCTGTTCAGTCAACAAGAGTGTTCTCTGAACCAGAGGAGACCTAGAGTAGTTTCAAATTGTCCAAGCTATGGAGCAAACATTGTTGTGCCCTTATTACCAAAATGCTCATTTTACCTTTATCTAAGCATTCCTGCAGGGTTAGAAGTCAGATCCTTATTTACATATCAATGCAATTTTTTTCCCATAACATTTTTCATAGTGACAAAGAAGAAAGAAATTAAATATCTCCTTCAGAGGCTTACACTTTCAGAAATGTACAATTTTTTAAACCTTTGTTATTTCCTATAAGTTATACCTGCTACCTTATTTTTATAATAATATATATATAATTTTTCTAAAAGCTTCAGAAATTATGCTGTTTGAAATGTTTAACTTTTATAAAAGTCGGATTATGAGACAAAATTGGAAAAGTATGATGTGATCACTAAAATTTTTTTCTTCCATGTTTCATAAAAAGGAGCAAAATGTAACTTAAATTTATGTTCAGATGACAGTTGCAGAGTTGCCGGATTCTTTCCTCCCAATGATTTCACTAATGAGTCACTACATCTGTCAGCAGGCAGTGCCAGTTGTAAATTGCTGACAGGCAACCACCACAATTTGAAAAGATTCTTTCCCAGGGTTTCCTACTCTTAATAACATCATCACTGACATCCCAAATTGTCTCTTGTACCTGAAATGAGAAAATCAGACTAATATTTTTATTTCTCTAACCAGCAACAACAACCATCTAATGCCTAAGGGTACCCTGACAGATCCTTTGAAAAATCACAGTCGGTAGATGATAATGCATAAAAACAAAAAACTGCCCACAGCACAATTGAAGCCAGTCCCTTCAAAATACATAGTAGTTTGACCCATGAAAGTAAAAGTTGCCAGTCTTGAAACTCAGAATAATATCTTATTTACATCTGTATCACACACAGTAAGAAAACATCTATATGCTTAAGCTCTTTGCTGTAGGTTACATGGGGTTTCACAGATTGGAGATCCTGGGATTTCTTTACTTACTCATATTTACATGATCATTTTAAAAAAGCCTTGAACCACTTGCTCTTTTTCATCACACTCCACCTTATGCCCAAGGACAAACCAGTCTGGTTTGTGAAGCTGCAAAACACAAATAGAGCCAGCTCACACACTGAGCAGGTGATGAAAGTCAAATTTCCTCATCAATTATTTCTGATGCTTATGGGGATACAATGGGTTTTGTTGCTAGTGACAGAATGTTGTCTGGGAAAATCTGTCCTACTGGCCCAAGGGTAAACTTCCTACAACAGCCAAGTAACCAAATCCATAAGGAAACAGTATGTGTGGTCTTGATAGTCTTTCAATTCACCAGTTACAAAAGGCTAAGTGATTGACTACCCAAAATCCTTGAAATTTCCCAGGTAATCTTATACAATTGATGAAATTCAGCCTTTGAAATCCCACTGATTCACTCTGGCAAACATCTAACAGATATTCAGAGCACTCTTGTCCTGAGACCAAACATCCATGGGATGAGGAGCAGTGATAACCCTCCAGCAGGCCCCCAGAACTCACTTCAGAGATTTGCTTTTCTGACAGATCAATAAAAATCACTAAAAATGCATTAAGTTATGCAATAAATTGATAGCATTCCTATTTTAATATATAGCTTTTACAGGTCTAGGAGCAATAATCCATCTAGCACATACAGGCCAGGAAAAACTTGGCAAGCTGTGAATATTTTAGTTGGCATTGCACTGTAAAGGGGGTTTTAAACTTCAGTGAAACCACATTGTTACCCGAAGCATGTGAACATATTCAGAAACTATTTCAAAAGTCAACCATCTGTAAATTTTGAAGCTATGGGAATGCTACAGGCAGCTGAGCATTTCTATTTCTTGGTAATGAGCAACATGATAAATCTCAAACGGACCCTTGTTTTCCAAATGGTGAAAGGAGTATGGTCAGGGCTATCAAAGGCCTGATGGCCCATCAGGTATTTCGATGCATCCATTTGCTTACCAAAGAGTCATTCCTGAACTCAAGGAGCTGAGGTCCACACCATGACTGGGTATCTGGCCAAATAAAACGTTTTCACCACAATGTCTACCTGAAATAGTGTCTGCCTGAAATGGTCCCTCTTCAGCTGTGTCTGCAGGCTGGCAATGCTGCAGAGATACTGCAGAAGGTCACTTGTGCCAGCAGAAGCAGCAAAGCATTCCTATGCCTGCAGGTACTCAGCATGGCAGATGAAAAACACAGTGCATGCAAAGGGTTTTTAGCCTTGGCATCTTGGAGAATAACAGGCATTATATATATCCATATACATTATTGCTTGCATATTCATAATTCATGGAGAAAAAGGTACGTTAGGGATCATGGCAATTTATTCATCTAAGTTATTTGTTTATTATAAAACCTTTTCTGTGGTGTTTACCACACAATGCTCTAGTAAGGAAGAATTTACCTATCCACTCCTCAGACCATCAAGAGGGGTGTTGTGAAAATCATTTAAGAGGTAGGCATTGACAATAACAAAGGGATACAATAAGGACATATTCTTACGTATATTTTAACATACTAATAAAAAAAATCTGCTATTGGCCATCTATTAATGACCCAGTAAAGAAAAAATCACCTTTCAGTGTATTGCATGATGACAGTCTTAGGTTCTTTAATTACACCACAGCTTAATCTTTATTTTCAAGTCCCAAGATATGACTCATGGAAAGAAAGAACCCACGTAAAGGTCCACAAAGAGGTTATGTAAGAGTTTTTCTAGTAGCTGTTTAGGAATATCAGTACCCTGGTCCTGCAAAAAAAGTCCCTCCAAAACTTGGTAGAAACGTCAACATTGGTCCAACTTTGAAACTGTCTATTAAAACCAAAACAGAAATAAAACTGCAAAAAAGAAAGAGGCTGAATAGTACCTAGATAAAAGAAATATGGGAATATGACAGCAACTCCGATACATAAACCACCCATGTACATGATTTTTACAGCAAAGTTTATTGCCAGGAAAGCATAAATTTCTTCTGGTGTCAGTATTTCTAAAACCTCCTCAAAAATAAAGCATAGTC
The DNA here is from genome assembly GCA_020086605.1 of Lanius collurio. Classification (NCBI taxonomy): domain Eukaryota; kingdom Metazoa; phylum Chordata; class Aves; order Passeriformes; family Laniidae; genus Lanius; species Lanius collurio. The sequence continues at coordinate 30,307 of JACBWW010000211.1, read as the reverse complement.
CTCAGGGAAAAAAAAAAAAAAAAAAGATAATGAGGCTTCTAGGATTTTAACAGTAGTACAGTCATACTGAGTCATCTTACACACAACATATCTTTGTATCCACTGTCAGCTAGGATGTGAACCCTCTTTAGAGAGACTTCTTAAGTATTTAGTCATTTTATACATCCCTCTTCTCTGTTCTCATTCAGCTCCTCCATAGCTGGAATCTCTTGAGTAATTTGTTATTTATCAAATAACAAATAAATATCAAATAAATTTGTTATCTCTTTGATACAGCTTTATATATTTACTCTATTTCTTTATAGTTTAATATATACACAATCTTTTTCTTTGTAAGGTGACTTCTAGCACTACAGTTAAGGTCAGAATGTAAATAAAGAAATTGATTAAGTGTCAGTTTACCTAGATTAGCCACATCTTAAAGGATTTTTAAGAGATTGGCAAAATATTTTTAAGCATTCAAAAAATAAATAAAAGAAACACCTCTGATAGAGTAGGAATAAAAACTACAGTATATGAGGCTTATATTGAAATCCTGATTTGATTTATAAAGCAAAATGGATGTTTAGAAAAGCTTAGCAGCTGGCTACTAAAAAATCCAATCACAAAATTAGAAAATTTGAACTATTCAGTTTGAGCTTTGACGTGAGATAATTGTCCTTGTAACAAAGCCATCTTTCCTTTACAAAATTATTCTCACAAAACAAAATGAGGCTCTGTAGCACAACAAAATCAAGTACTAGAGAACATAATTTGTGATGCAGTGTAATAAGTCAGGTTGTTTTGCGTGCAAAACTCAAGGAGTCCAATTTGGATCACATCTCTGTTTTAACAGAACATTTTATACGGGATAGAAAAAAAAGATAATTCACTTTGTGCATTTGTTTCTATGTTGAAAAAATAGACCCATTTTAAACCCACTCTAAGTTCCATCTTGAGGGAAGAGAGGTGATTCACTGACAGTCAACAAATCAAAGGTGCTTTCAAAATGACACAGGTCATGAGAAACATGCAAAGGACACCTGGCTTGTTTTCAGACCTAGGCTCTGTTTTGATATAATTTCACTCAAAGCCACAAAAATTATACAGATTTTTAGAAAAAATACCTTCCACGTTTCATTGTTTAGAAGAAATTGTTTAAAAGGAATTGAGAGAGTTAACCACAGCCAGATCACTGAGCAACAGAACTCTATTTATTCACAAATGCTGGTACAACAGGAAGAAGAGCTGGAAGGCAGCAGGATGGATTGTCTACTCCATGCCCATCAACACACTATGAAAAACAAAGAAAACTAATTGATGTATGCTTGTTATTAATGCTGTTTGTCTAAGAATTTTAGCAAGGCCTGGGAGACAGAGCTCAGCTGATCACACATGCAGGAAAACAAACTGAGCCCACTTTTAATTAGTGGAAATACAGGAACAATAACAGCAGATTCCCTATTCCTCTGGCAAGAACACTTGAATTCATGCATTAACCTTCAGAACAAGGCTCTGTGTGGCATGGGACATTTCAAAATCATAAAAATCAAATAAATATATTTATTTTACAAAAGTAAGGACAAATACTCGACAGTAACCTGACAGGATGAGTCAATCCATTCTGCAGTGCTAATCCAAGCAACCAAAACTCTTCCAGGGTAAAACTTCTGAAAGTAAAACAACTCAGTTCCAACTATCCCTAGTTGTTTACAACAGATAGAGTTTATGGCCATCTAAATAATTACATATTTTTCTATCCCTTTTATCTTCTTAGAATAGATACTGGCTCTACCTCATATGTTAGATAACAGTTGGTCCTATGAATGTCATTAATTGTGTTCTTATAAACCATTTACTTTTTCTTCTTTACAGTATGAAAAAGAAACAAAAGAAACTTGGCTACACTCACAACAACTTTTCATATTTTTAACATAGAAATATTTACCATTAAACTAAACCAGAAAAGGCAAGTCAATCAGAGATTAGTACTAACAAATACGTGACAGAAAAATGTGCACCATGACCTTACAAGAAGGTAAGTGCCAAAAAATGGATAGTTTAGCAGGAAGTTTAGAACTTAATCCCTGAATGTGCTACTTATCTGCCCATGTAGTTCTTAAGAAGATATTCCCACTGGGACTTGTTAAACAGGTTAAAATTGTTTGTGTAATTTATGGTAGCAAAGTCAGTCTCTTAGGGAGCAATACAATATGGATTGCTGTTAATACAGCTTTTGACATGATGAAAGGAAAAAAACTAGTCCCTTCCAAATAAAGACATAAATAAATATCTAAAAAAGAAATGTTTTCCTGAATCAGGGACTTCCAGCTGCTGCAGATAAAGGAAGCAGCCAGGACCCAATAGAAACATGTGAACAGAAAGTGATTCCCACAACAATTGGGGTTTACACCAAAGGTGTACCTCAAAGGACAATTTTCCAGCAGCAAAATTTGCCCAACCACTCCTTGACTTACTCATCCTGAGGTAGTTCTCACCAACCTGCCCCCCATGCCTGCTCCCTTTGGGAACTGCTTCACTTTATAGCTGAGCTGTCTAAAGGCAGGGGACTCACCTCTTCTCTCAGCCCACCTTCTGGCCCCCACCCCTGCCCTCACTCATATGCTGACCCTGCCAGGAGCCAGCTGAGGATCCCACACAGCAGGGAAAGATATGCATTGAGCTCTTTGTTTGGAGTTGTTTTGTTTTTTTTTTTTCCCTTGTTGGTTTCACTCCCAGAACCAGTCATTTGGATTTCACAAGTGTTAAGGCAGAGAAAAACCAAGAAATTCATTAGTTCAGCAGTGGGTTTAGTCAGGCTGAATAGTACCAAGCAACCTGATGCTTCATCATGGGAGTCAATTTATTGCGAGGGTTTGTTGTAAACCAGATCAGTGAAAAGATTTCAAGATTAAAAACAGAAGAGGGTTTGAGCTCTAGATAATATGACTCATACTTTTCCAAGAAAAAACTGCATAAACAGTTACACTGACACAACAAAGGAAACAGTGATTTATGAGGGAAAGAGGAGATGAAAGCAGCTGCAAAGAGAGGGGACTATGACCTTCCCAAACCAGACTTGTCATCAGAAAAAATCTTAATATGAAGCCTCAATTAAATGTTTTTTCAAGTGTTATCTTTCAATTATTTACTACAAAAATGTCATATATACCATTTTCAGCCCTTTTACCAGGAGATTTTCTCCATGTTTGTGCATGCCCTACACATCTCAAGTGAAATGTGGAGGATTTCCAGTGAAAACCTGTATGTACATGGCCAGCTTGTTTGCCTTTTATCTCCTAGTCCGTTGAAAATGCTTTTCTATATTTTTTCTCTCCTTCCCCTTGTGCCCAAGGTGCTGCGAGCTAATAGCTTTCTGTCAGTGTCAGTGCTTTGTGGAAGGGAAGGGTTCTGAGCTGATCAGTTAATAGCTGAGTGAACAATGGCAAAAAAAATCTCTAGAGTTGCAGCACATATCCATCTGCTCTCATCACCTTGGGTGGATTCAGATCTGCAGCTTCTACTTCACCCTAAAGTTTAAACTAATATCTGAAAACAGGGGATTTTAGGATTAATAACATACCCACACAGATTCATAAATAAGAACACTATGAATATATGGTTTCTGAATGTGCATGGTACCTGTATCTCATTTCTGCATTGCACTGAGACCTGGTAACAAGCTATATTTCCACTGCCCACTGACTCTACTCCAAATCCCTGCATTTCCTTGGAGAAGAACCAAGCCCTGAAATCCTTTAGTGCAGACACTCTCTTTCAAATCCAGCATAGCAAATCGACTCTTATCCTAGAGATAAACACCATAGAAATGTATCTGAATACACCAGTTGATTTAACACACTCTCATTCTTAGGCGGATGCAGGCCACTTCTGAATTTTCTTTGGTCCTCTGCTCTTGTCCTAGAATTTCTCAGCCCTATCAGTACTTGACTCCCACTTCACAAGCTGTGAAATCATGCTCAAGCAATGAATAAGGCATGAAGTCTCTGCAGAATTATACATTATTATTATCAAGTAGTTGAAAATTAATGTACCCTTAGCTGTGAGAAAGACAATGAGACATAACACCTTGACTACTGTTTAAGCCTGGAAATAAAAAAGAGTATGTGGCCCATCATATTCATAACTTATAAATCTGTTAGGTATTCTTCAGGGATTTGTCCTGGTCCACAGCTCAAGCAAACCTTTGCTGTGTCATTCTGTGTATGTGAGTTTCTTTGTAAACTACAAAATAGAAATTTATAATTTTTTAAAAAACAAAACAGATTAGTTTTTGAGGGTTTTTTAGGGCAGTGCTATGAGACTAACACATATATAATTTTTTAAACCATGCAAGTTATGTAAACACACAATGGTTTGTATGTCACATGTAAGTCCACTATAAAATGTCAGATACTTAATACTCTAAAGCTTTGAAATCAATAACAGAAATTATACACACATGGAAAAGAACTGCTGCCCTTTGGTAACTTATACCTTCTGCAAGCAGGTACTTCACACTTTCCAGCAAAGCCAAATGCTGCACTACTGACACTGGTTAGATTCTGTCTATGAACACATAACTAAATGTCATGTCATTAGCAGCGCTGTGTTTCAGGAGGACTTTATGTGCATTTAACTACTTTCTTTGAGTCCACTAATTTACAGCTGTGTTTGCTCCAGATGGAAACATTTAATCTAATCTATGCCTCATTTTCTATACTGCTCATGACAAGGCTTTCAAGACATTTAAGAGAGAGGAGGAGGGAAAAAGTGATCTGGGAGATTTTGTGAATGATTAAAGGCTCTGCAACTCCAGAAGGAGCAGGGGGATGTTTGGCATGCTACTTACACTTTTTATTACCAAGCAAACAGGAGAAATAAACTCCTTTCTGTCACACTGCTCTGCATCCAGCAGAGTTCATATGAAAGCCTTGTGAACAGTGGCAGCAGGGACAGACTCAACATCTGGTGCCCTGCTTTTGCAAGTCTCAACTGTTTTGCTCTGTGTTCCGCCAGAGAGACCAGAGCGTAGAGACTGAAAAACTGGGAGAGAGTTTCAGTCTTCCTGAAACACTCTCCCATTTGCTGAACCAAGATATTGGCCTAAATCCAAGTGACACTGCACCTTTTTGCACTTGTACCTGCTGCTGTTGAATTGTCAGTATGCTAAATACTGTGCATCCCATTTTGAGGCCTTCACGTCTTCTTAGGTATTACAAAGATTCATAGACATCTATGTCAGGTTTGCAGCCCAGGACCCAAACTCCCAACCCAAGGTGAGGTGCAGCAATGCTGTTTTCTTGTGTTCAGCTTCTAGGGCACCTCTCATCAGAGAATAATGCAGCCTTTAAAAAATTAATCTTTTCAAAACACAGATTTAAGTGGTTTAATCATTAACATAACATATTACACCAGTTACACACAAGCAAATCCATAATTTAAACTACCAGGATTCTGTATGGAAGATTACATCAATAGTTAAGAACTGAAGATTAAATCAGTTGTAAACTTTTACTTTGGACAGCTTCAGTTTCCACATCTTTGAGAGGGCAGATGCTAGAAAGGGCAAGAGGAATATGGCAGAAACAGCTGAGGAGATGGCCCAGATATTTTGTGCAAAAAGGTTAAATAGGTTATAGCTGGAAGAGAGATGTCTGCGGACAGAGAAGGGAAAGATTTACAAAATCCTGAAGAGGGTGGGTAAAGAGCTGTTCTTCCCCAAATGCTACTATATAGGGAACTTCTATAAATTGCCATTTTGAATGCAAGGCTCCTTACCCAAACAGTCAATAACTCAAGCCTGAAAGCTGATGCTTTCAGAGAGAAAAAGTGGGATAAAAGGCACATAGAATCTCTGAACAAACAATAGTCAAAATGCAGTCAGATACCCAAAATACTATTTTTACTTCTAAACACAGTGGGAGTATATAGGTATCTTGCTTATCAAAAGAAATCTGTTTTGATAACTAAGACATAAGGCATGTATCAGGAAGTAAACACCATCCAAAATAAAGATCCTTTGAGGCTGGTAGGAAGTTCACAGCTTCTTGGTGGTTGTGAAAAAAGAGTAAAAAAATGAGCTAAGAAAGGGCAAAAGAAAAACAGCTCTCCTAATTGCTTATAGCTGCTCATTTTTAAGCAGTCAGTGACATTTCTGATCTTTCATTTTCTGATGGTTTTCACTTTGATCCTAACAAAGATAATCATCAGTACCGAAACCTGACAGGTAATGTGTTAAGCTGTGCATTTAGTTTTTCTCTCCCCTGTTAGCCAAATCCTGCAGAGGCCAATTATATTGTCTATACCAACATCAAACACAACGGGACCTATCGTTTGGTGTGCTGGTGATTATAAACACCAAACTACACTCTGAATAAGGGCTGTGCTGTGAAGCTGTGTTTCCACTTTACTTGAACTGCTTTTGAGTAGAAACACATTTTAACTTGCAACATAGATACTTTCTCAGGAGTATTATTTCTAACTACAGGAAGACACCTGTGTTGTGCTTCCTTCTCTAATTAATAAAAGGTCAAATAATTCACCATATATGAGTTTTTCAGTTCTTGTCTTTTTCAGCATCATGATTAAGTATGATCTATGTTTCATTTATTAAATCCATTATATAAGCAATAAATATAGTACTTTGTCAATATTTGATAAAGCTACTAAGAATTTCCATTTGGAAAAACTAAAAACAGAGGACTCTGCTCTCTGGCAAAATACATTGAATTTCCATTGACGTTTGAAAACTTTATAATCATCTGTTTCCCAACTGCACTTCACAATTTCAATGTTAAAAAGAACTCGGTTTTTGAGCAAAGACCGAGGCATTGTGAGAACAGAGAACAGGAAATTGAATGCTTCAGTGAAGAACAATTAAGGTTAAAGAACATCCTTGATAGTATATCAGGGGTAGTGATAGATGAGTAGCCTTATATTTTTTACACATGGCATTTCTTTTCATAGTTAGAGAGTTCTAGAAATTAAAGCAATGTTTTAAAGTGAAGCCACTTGACTTTTATAATACTCTTTATTGTCAGTTTCCTATATAAAATACACATGACATTTTGAAAATGAGACTGAAGGTTAAAGTCCTTCACTTAGAAAAAGAGAGTTCTTCTAAGAACATTTGAAATATTAGTTGAAGAAAATTGTTTTGGAAAACCTTTGTTTATCTGAACTTCTATATTGGCTCAGTCCTCAAAAACAATGTAAATCAAAGTTAGTCTGATGCAGCCATGTACATTTGTGTAGCTGTGGGCAGGACTTTGGAAACCATTTCTAGGAAGGTTAATTGAAGGAGTCTGGGCAGTTAGGACTTCACACAAAAGCCCGTGTGTTCTGTGGTATCCTCAACTGAACAGACTTTAAGATTTCTATGTCAGGTTAAAAACACAATCCAGGATCTGGGTAAAATATGGAATTTCAGGCAATTCCATGGCCAGGAAGGAAGGAAGGACAAGCTATGTGGTCTTAAACTACTACCTGAATATGAAAATCATAAATAACAGAACCATAGTATATCAAGTTGGAATGGAATTCAATCAGCATCTGGTCCAACCTTTCTTGTCAAAAGCACACTATAGAAAAGGTGGGAAAATAGCCTGTCCAGCTGAAAATTAAATGTGTCCAATGTTGAGGAATCCACCAGTTCCCTGAGGAGATTTTTCCAATGACTGATTTGTTCTCCTTATGAAAAATCTTCAGATGTCTATTTGTAACCTCCCAAGGAGTAACTTGTACTTGTTACCCCTCATCATTTACATGTGACTCCTCATAAAAAGGGAGATGTCATCTTTGTAAAGCAAAAGTTGTCCTCCAGCTTATAAAATGAACAACATAAAAGTTTATTTCATATTTGGGAGTATAGACAAGGAGAGACTGAAGAACCTGTCAGTGTTTGAAGGCTTCAAAGCTGTTGGTTGAAGTAAGTCTAAGCACCAAGATCAGTGTGAAAATTCCCCCTTGTAGAAATGAGGATCAATTTGCTAAAATTTTAAGTCCAGCCTAGAAAAGGAGCCTTTATGCGAGTGCTTTTCCTTACCCTTGTCCAAAAGTAAAATAGCAAAAGTTAATGTCACCCTGTATGCTAAAAAAATACAAGAAATTATAGAAGAGTTTGAATGACTAGCTAGCTGGGTAGGAACATGGAAGGATGCAGTGAGACCTGCTTTCTGCTTTTGTCTTTATTCATGTCCTTTAACAACAAAAGATAATTAAATACTGAACACAAGGTGCAAGAGAATGAAACATCTACCAAGTGAGATGAAAGATTTATTACAAGTACTTACAGAGAGAGAGAACTTTGATTACAGGCATCCTTGAGAACCCTTGCAAGAGTGAAAGGGCAGGATGTTAAGCCATAAATCCCAAATTACTATTATATTCTAGTAAAAAAACCTTGATAACATACTTTGACTAAACTAAGGCTTTGAAAGGATAAACGTCCCAATCAAGGATTGTCTGTAAGCACATTTGCAATTTCTTTATGAAGGTTGTCATGATGAGTTAAAAGGAATTTTTTTTAATATAAAAAGAAGGTGCTCCTGAGCACAATCAGGAGCCCATTTCACCCTGCATGGGTCGCTCTGGAAGATAAAAGAGAGCACTCACAGTAGGTGCTCAGTCTTTGTGATCCCAGGGCAAGGATTTGTCTGTACTTCTGTCCCACAGAGGTGCCCATTCACTATACAAAGCTTGTCATTGAAATTGTCTCCACATATGCAGGAGGGTTTCAGACACCCGTCAGGCATGTGCAAGACTCTCCCCAGCAACGTCATACCCAGTGCTTAGGACAGACAAACGCTGCCAGTTCCTTTGGAACACAAGCTCAGCCATGTCATGAGAGGGGAGCTGTGGCAGACAGTTCTCAGGGACTTCCATCTGGGTCTCATTGTTGCATTGCATTTCACACTGTTGCAGGATTGCTGGGTCCCCAATAACTTTCAGTACCAGTTCCTTCTTTTTTTTTTTTTTTTTTAATTTCTTGACTGAGATGTTGCCTTTCATCCTTCCTCTTTCCCTCAGCTGTTTTCCCTTTGATATGCCTTCAACATCTACCTTTCTTCACCATAGGAGTGTTTCTCAGAAAGAGCTGGATCCGATTATACAGCACTTAGATCTCCCTTTGCTCCCACCAGCTCTTAAAAAGATAGGTGGCTAATTGGAGCCAGCTGCTTGACAGGTTTTCCACCTATGTGGTAGTTCAGTCTGTCACAATGAGATGACAGTGGGAATAGACCATAAAAATCCTTGGAAGTGAAGACAAGCAGCTCACATTTGATATACAGAGCAGAAAGCACTTGGAGAGAATCAAAGACAGGGGCTGCATGCTGCATGGTCAACAGACCCGGAGAGAGACCTTCACTGTAGTGCAGCGGCAAGACAGCTTTTGTCGAGGGAAGGGGTGGCTGCAGCAAGGGGATGGGAGGTGATCAGAGCCGTGAGATGTGGTTTAGTGTTGGGAATTAATAAGAAAACCCAAAGCTGAGAAACATATTTAGGAAGGATCAGTAAAATTTAGGGAGTGTTGATGTAAAGACCAAAAATAGTTGATTAAGTGTTATGCTTTTGCCATATATGAGCCATATATGACTAAAAAATTAACAGGAACAATGAAAGTGCTGCAGATCCACAGACTGATGTGAACATAAAAGCTCAAAGTTCCATCCACCTTTTTCCCACTTTTTTAACTCCTTCACCTCAATTTAACCTCTGCTTCTAAATCCTACATTCTGTGGTCAAGAATCGGGATTAAAATGAGAAATATGTTCATTATTTATTCTAGATATAAAAATCTTCTTAACATTGTGGCTTCAATTATGTTTATTTAGAGTTTCAATAATAAAAATTAGATTTTAAAATGTACACAGGTTACTTTTTTTATTTTTTTCTAGGAGGTATGCTTTAACATGTTAGAGTAGAATCACAACACACCATCAAAATGTTTTACTTTTCATAACTTTAGTATGCAACTGTATCTGCTTCTTGTCAATTCACCATTAAAATAATACAGCTTGAAGATGAATACAAGGTGAAAAAAAGAAAAAAGTGGAAATAAGAAAATGAAAGAGAACAAGAAGGCAAAGAGGAGAAAGAAAAAGGGGAAATGGAAAACACTTCTCAATCAACTGCAGGTGGCAGATTTGCAGATTTTACATGCTCAGATGCTACTGCATCTTATGTAATAGTATAGCCCACACAGAAATTTCAGGAAAATTGCAGCCTGCTACATAATCAATTTTTTTTTTTTTTGGAGTAGGATGTAGCTTAATCTAATTACAGACTGCTGAATCCAAGTATCAGCTTTTATGCATCCTGTTTATTGTACACTTGCCAATTGTGTCTAATAAAGACAGACAGGTGAAGTTCAAAGGAATAATTCAGAGAGTTAAAATGGGAATCATCTAAATTAGAAAAACTGTATGGCCAAATTGATTCAAAGAAGTTAAAGGGAACTTTGTTTGAAAAGCCAGTGTGTTTATGACTGGGCAAATGAGGGTTTTCTAAACATACGCGGAAATCAGGTAAAAGTTTATTTAAATCCTGGTTTCAGTTAAGTCAAAAGAATTTTTTACTTTTTTCCCCAGTAAGTTCAGGTTGCTAACGGTCTGGTTTTCATTCTTCTCTGAATATATTTGAAATGCTTAATGCATCCTGTAATTTTGCATCTTGCGTGGAAGACTACACACAAAGTGCATATAAATACACCCATCTGTTTACTGAAGCCACCTGGCCTGGTACCTCTGAGCTTCTACAGTTAAAGTGAACTGGATTTAGGCAAGGTCAATGGGGTCTCTCAGATGGATCCCCTCAAGATCAGGTGGGTTTTGTTGCAGCATTGATTTCTCCACAGTGAGAGAGAAACCCAGAACGCTCCTGATGCTTATTTAAGTTTGTGTGGCACTTCTCCTAAGATTAGTATTGCTAGCTTCAGCATCAATTCTTATGACCTAACTAATATCCCATTGAAGCAAAATGGTTTTTTAGATTCTTCTTTCACTCACTTCATGTTGCATATTGCTGGGCAAGTAGCTTCCCACCACTAAGCAGCTACTGAGATTCATCTTATGGAGCTGCAGGTTAATGTCAATAGAAGTCTGTTTATATATTCCTTATTTTTGACACAGTTTCCCTCTTCAGAGCCTCAATAAAGGTATGTATTTTTTTTAATGATTTGGGAAGGATAATATGTGTCTGAAGAGCACTGGATCTCACTGAAAGTCAATGAGGCTGAAGTTTCCATTTTGGGCTTAATTTAGATGTTTTCAAAATGTACTAGCTAGTTAATAGTATGAAACTAAAGCTATGTCTATATTAAGCAAGTAGAATTACTAAAGCAAGTACACTGAAGTAGAAGCAGAACAATACAGCATAGAAACAAATGGTGTTGAGGACCCTGCATCTTCCCTGGGTAACAGCTCAGGAGTGTAAGTTTACAACAGATGTAACCCAGTTCGTCGGGATGAGCAGCCCAGCACACTCAGAACATGAAGCTGCTGGGAGACCAGCCATCAGGCCAGACAGTCTCTCCTCATGAAGACTTGGAGTGTATGTGGCACACCATGCGGTGGCAACTTCCAGGGTAGCCTCTCCAGAAAAGATGTTGCTAACACTCACTAAAACCTCCCTGCAAACCACACCAAAACATGTTAAATGGGGACAACACAGGGGCTCACTTCAGCAGGGCATGTTTGGCCCAAACCTGGGTGCTGGAGTAGCTGCAGTCTGCCTGCCAGGACTCTACATTCAAAGCACTGGCAACTTGCCCTCTTTTTTAGGAGGTTAAAAAAAAAATAAAAGCTGTTACAGATCTCTGCTTCTATTTCTGTCTCTTTGTGATGATACATCGGCAAATATTTTTGCGTAAAGTGCTTAATTGCAATAAGCCTTAAATTAATGCAACTAACTACCCTGGTTTTGAATAAACTCTGTTTTGAGCAACATAAGAATGACAATTTTATAAGTACCTTTCCTATTATCTTTCTGTAGTGTTACAAATTATTATGAGGCTTACCTAAAATATACCAGAATAATAAAGTCTAATTACAGAAACTACTTGATCTCAATATTCTATAGATATAACAAAGGCTCAAGATGAAAAATGTACTGATTTCTGGTAACTATTTCAATCAAAATTTAAAATGCAAATATTTTTCATTCTTTTTCATTATTTCTGTTGTAGTTTAATGTCTAAAGAAAACAATTATAAATAGCATGTAAGAATGTCTTTCTTTGTATTTCCCTTAAAAATATTATTGATTTCTTATTGCTTTCATTGGTAAAGGCATGGAACAGAAATCCTGAACTCTATTACGTGGTTTAAGTCCATGTTAATTCTGTTAAAGGAACTCCCTTGGAGTAATTCTGGTTTGACACTAATATAATTAGGACCATGACACCTTGATTGTTAATGAAATTAGAAGACTTAAGAGTCAAAAAAGCAGAGTGCAGCACTCTTTCTGTAAACAAGGGTGCGCTTACACAAACATTTGCATTCATGTACCTAATTTTTTTACTTTCTGTGAGAATTCTAGGTATGCAATTTCATTGCAGAAGGGCATCAAGGAGGGTGAAAAGATGACATTGACTTCTTAATCAGGAAAATGTCTGAGTGAAAGAAAGAAGTCTCTGTGAAGAAGAAAAAGGAATCCAAAAATCACACAAATGAGCTCTTATTTCTCAGGTCAGAAAAGAAGTTACCAAACTAATTGGAGAAAAGCACTTTAGTTTACATCAGCCAGAGGAATGTCTTAGCAGCAAAAGGCAGAGCACACAGGACTGTTCTAATCCCAGCTGGAAGGGGTGTTCCTCACTGATTTTATCCAAGGGCTCTGGGTGCTGATCAGCTTGGTAAATCTCACACTGTTCAGAGGTTAAAATCTTTGCCTTCCAAAGCAGAGTAAACATCTGACAGAGTAACAACAGGGATAAACAGGGCTTTTAACATCCCATAAAACTGAGCAGCACCTGAACTGTTTCTTCTAAGCATCATTGACTTAAAAACAGAGAAAGCTTGCTGGCAGCTTCCTGCAAATACCTATTATGACAGAATAAAATACATCTAATTGTTTATAAACACTACTACAGTAACTTCTAAACAGGCTTGAATTAATGTTTTTAATAGCTGGTTTAGTAAAACATTATTGCCTTTTTACTAGTATAATACCTCATCCTGATTTCAAACCATGTAAGTGTGCCTTTGGCTTCTGTCACAACCAGGTGACTTCAGTGCACTACATGGATACCCAAGCAGGTCACTAAACAACTAGTATTAAAATAAAATGTGGTAGTATCATGCATAATGGCAATAAATCAATAGTGAAATCTCTGATAACAGATTTTTTCTTATTATTTTTATTACAGGTATTCTTTTAAAACAGCCCATTAAATTTAACAATCCTTTACAATAAAATGTGAATACATTAATGGAAATTAAAAGCTTTTCAATGACGTTAACCATAATTTTGTTCTAATCAAGAATTACTACACCAGTATAAAGCTTCTGCCCTTTCAAGGAGAGAAATTAAGGTGTGCTGTGTACAAGACTTCTTTCTTATAAACTTCAGCTATTTATGTATACCTTCATGGGATAATGTGTACAGGATTGTGTTTCATTTTTATAGAACCCTGCAATTTAACTCTTACTAAATTCTACGGGCTCTTTCCATTCAGGGCAGAAAAATAGCAGTTCTTGAGATTTCCAGTCTGTTTGTAGGCCAATTAAGACCATCCAGGGCAAGTCCTGTCACCTAGGCTTCTAGATCATGGAATTTGGTGGATCCCACCAGGGCATGCTCTGTGTCAGGCTTTCTCCTCCTGGCAGACCGGTCACCAGGGGTGTAGTGGGAGAGGGTGGGATGGTTTTAGACAGCTCAGTGTGTACTTCATTCCATGGTGAAGCAATGGCAGTGAGGGGAATTCAGAAGCCATGGCCATGCTGCTTTCTCTGCAACATGTGCAGAGTCACCTCCCTTGAGCAGCAGGGACAAGATCACAAACTGAAGAAAACAGGGATATTGCAGCTGGGTTTACCTTCAATCATGGCCCAGAGCAATACTGGCTTTCTGGCTCAAGAGCTCCCTTAATGTACCTTCCCAAGAAAAGTGCCAATAGAATTGCTCTGATTTTATGAAGTTTGCATAAAATAATGGGCTCCCTGTCACCCCACATCCTGGAATGACTTATACACCCAGGGATAAGGAAAAACATATAAATTATTTTCAGATGTGAAAAGCTTCCTGAAGGATCAGCAAAACCCAAATAAGCCCATGGTCAAAAAGAGTGCAACATAAGCTGCCAGGAAACCTGGATAGACTGGTTTTCTCCAGTAATGTGTGTTGTCCTGTAGTACATTTATTGTCCTGTTACGGCACACCTCTAAGAAACCCATGGGCATCTTTCCTTCCTTAAACAAGCATCTGATGTAATCTGCTCCCCTGCTATTTCTGCCTTTCTGCTTAATCAGTGATCATGCCTTTCCTTTTATTTCTAGGGAAGAAGCTCACTTCCTCCTCTGAAAATGAGTCATTACTCTCCCTAACACTGTTTTGCAAATGTTGCCACTTGCACAGTGACACAGCAACCAGGCTGATCCCATGCCCTATTCAGAAAAACTGGGATTTGGCCTCTTAAAAATATTGCAACCATTTTGCATCTGTCTTACAAACATAAACCTCTGAGCCATATCATCAGATTTCATTACCCAAAATGCCAAAATATACTCTGAGCTAAAATTACTTTCCAGTTTGCAGAGACCACACAGGGATTGCACATTTTAAATTATTTCTGGAAATAGATATGAAAATGATAAAATTTCTAGCAATGTGGCAGAAGCAGACAAGACTAGACACAGACCATCACGGCATTGATAATGAGCAGGCCCACCCTTCCAACAGGTCTGCCTTGCAGGTGGTGTGTACCTTGTCTGACAGTGTTGACACAAATTATCTCAAAACTGACATGAAATCATAATGCAGTCAAGCTTTAAAAGAAATGGGGAGAAAAGTCTATAATAATAGTATTTTGCTTTTATTGCCTAGCAGTTAAAATAACCATCTTCTCTGGCTGGTACCCTATTACCAATAGAGCAGTAAAGCTTCAGTGTAACTCCATGCCATAAAATCTAATTGACTGTTGTCCAAACATTGGATGTAAAGCAACATGCCACAAACTTGTCTCTTGTCCATTTACTGCAGTGCTTGGGAAGTGCTGTGGTGATTTACTGAACAAGGTATTCTGCTTACTGCCTATGATTTACTCTGCAGCCATGCAGAAAATGACAGGACTGAGAGATTTCAAGAAAAGTTTGTCAGCCATTACCGCCACAAGTTAGTCAGCAAAATGTTCCGGTTGGTGATAAGCAATTCTCACCAGAACACTATTTTGTATTTATTTTGGATTTTATTGTTTTATCCCTCAGTGCTTCTAAAAATGCTCTTCTTAAGGTTTTGAATGAAATTTTTATTGTCTCACATAGTGTGTAATTCACATTCTCCATAAAAGTGCTGAATGCTAACCAGACGTATTAGATAAGAATTTTAAAAAGCTGTATTTAAAATAACCTACCGAGGCATTCAGAAATATAGCAAAAGGATAAATACTGAGAAAAGCAAAAAGAGAGGACAGCAAACATATAGTGTGCTATAAACTGTCAGCTTTTAGTGGTGCTGCTCAAATGGCTTGATTGCCATTTGCATAGAATTACGGAATTATCTACTACTGGAGAACAAAGTAAAATATTATTATTTGGATTTGAGCTAAGCTGCTTTCTCAGGCAGGGACAAGGTTGTTAGGACATTATCACTCAGGTGCAAGGATTAACTGAGTTCTTTACATGAGCTTTTCTGGAGACAGTAGCACCCACTTTCAGGACAGAGGTGAGTAGAGCATTTAAATGTTGCCAAAGTCAATAGCCTAAAGGGACAGCACACCATGTCAGACCCAAGGTCTGTCAACAGACCAGTGACCTGAATCAGACAAGGAGGTGCACATGGAAGGGCAATAAATCACTACCCTGATACAGGCTTCTACCTTCTAGTAAGCAGCATTTTAAGAGACAGCAGTGCCCAGGACTCCCCAAGAAATGCATCTACTCTTCTCCCATATGAAACAGATTTCAGAGGACCCAACCTGGTCCTATGCTAATAAGAGTAAGCAATTTGCTTTTGTGAGTTCTCAGAAATGCCAGACCCCTTGGCTATGTGAGCCCAAGAGAGAGAACTATTGCCCAAGAAAGGCTCCAGCTTCTGCATGAAGGTCAAACTCACTTGGGAGAACACGTTATCAGCACTCTCTGAAAGGTATGCAGATACCACAGATTTTTAAAAAGCCTTTTTAGTAAATATTAGGATATTCAGTTTTATAATACCATATCATGTTACATTATGTGTTCCAGGGGAAACTGGTAAGAGCAGCATTAACTGTGTTGGAGTCAGAGAAACACATAAAAAATGGTTTTATTAATAAGATCCTAGTGGTAGTGTCAACACACTTGTGATGGTCTGAGAGAAAAAGTTTAACTCGTTACTCATACTGTTGGAAGAAATGAACAGGCTTTCAAATCACACACATCCCTGCTCAATGTCAAACTATGCCTGAGGCAGGAGCCTGTTCAGCTGCCAGCCAAAGCCTTTCCCTGGGGCAGTATTTCCCTGGGACTTTTCTCCAGCCCAGGCCTACGGGAGAGCATCCATACCAGGATTTTTCAGAGGCTATGCATGGTGTGGCCACAACCTTCTGAAGACAGAATTCACTGTATGACACTTTCAAAGGGGACCCAAGATATCTCAGAAACACCAAAAATTTCATGAGAGTGACAGAGTTCAGCTGATGTGCCTGAGATTTTCAGATATTCAGCAGTATATCCAGGGTAGAGGCAGCTGGATTTCCAGGTGCGAAGCACTCAGAAAAATTACTTCATCCTCAAATTCTAACCAGGCAAACTTCCAAGAAGAGACAAATTTGATACCTGGGGAAATCCAGATGTAAACTTAGGAGAACAGATTACAGAAAAGCCTGGCAATTGTTTAGAGGTTCCTGCCTGGGCACCATTTTTGTTACGAAGTGTTACAAGCTTCTGACATCTTTACTCTGAAAGTGAATTAAAATTATCTTAAGAATAGTTTCAAGTGGATTTCAACCTTTCACAAAATGTTAGCTTAAGACACTGTATTCAGGGAAAGAAGAGCTGGAGTGCCTCTTGGATCTTTTGGAAACCTGTATAGCTGTGGAAATTCAAAATACAAATCCTCAGAGATGTTAGCATAAGAAATGAGGCAGTAGCAAGGCTGAAGGGGACCCATCAGCACTAAATTACAACAAAAAAGATAAATGAGTAAGTTCTCTGATACAGCCAGGGGTAAATCTATGGAGAACATGAAGATATTTTGGTGGTCTTAAAAGCAGTTTTTAAAAACTTCATTTCTCTGTCTTGTTTTGTGCTGTTGACGAAGAAGTAATGAATTCAGGTTATGTCTGGGGCCAAAGGACCTGGTGACTGAAGAGCCCTGTGATTCTTTGCCTTGAGAGGCCATTCAGAAGTAGAGAAGTCAATCCACACAAGTGGAACTTGAAAACCAGAAGAAGGGAAAGATGTATCCCTCAATTTCTAGCAATGAACCTTCCCCAAATGAGTGTCAAAGGAACCATGCCGCCCAGACTTCATTGTGAGACACAAAGAGACGGAAGAAGAAAGAAATCTCAGCTAATTTTAGTTACATAAAGGTTTAGATCCCTTAGCAGCAGTAGGGATAAGTGCCTGAAGTAGATGGAATAACTCGGAGTCAGTAAGATAAATCTCACATAAACAAACAAAATTCTGGAGGTGGTCAAGTCTGGACAAGACACACACACTTTATTGATTTTAATAGCTTTGGTTCCTAATTTGTACCATTGCTTTCTAAAAAAAAGGCAAATATGAACAGAAAAGAAAAAAAAATAAAAAAGGTTATCTGAATATACAGTTTCAAGACTGCATTTCAACATTTTCTAAAATGAAATAATGTTGGCAATTATTCTTTGAGGGTGGTATTTTCAGGGATGAAAAAAGGCAAAAAACCCAACTCAGGAACAATTTTGATTGAAAGTAAAACATAGGAAAATTTTGACTAAATCAGGAATTATTATTTTACTTTCTACTCACTCACTTTCCAGATTGCCTTTCCAGAAATAATGCTTTCTTAAAGGACTGAAGGTAAAGAAAGCCAAAAAGACCATGTCCCTTACTAGAATAATTTCCTTTCCTTCCATGTTTATGGAAGAAACATAAAAGCACAATGAATATTAATTTTTTACATGTCATTCTCCCTAAAATGCAATAAGGATTGTTAGATTACTGCAGGAGTTTTTGGCAGAACTGAACTCATCAGCTATAGAGACCTCTGTTTTCAAGTGCCTGGCACTGAGAAGAACAATCTGAACAAAACCTACAAGAAATATAACAAATATTATTTTAAAAATAAAAATAAAATAATACCCCCCCCTTTATTTTATTAAGCAAGAGGAAACATCAAATGATCTTCTACACAATACCCTAGCAGTAGAAGAGGTTGTAGTCTCTCAAATCATCTATTTAAAGACACCCTCTCCATGGAAACCATAAACAATTTGCAGCTAGTTCTGTGTGCAGCTGCTGCTGCCATTCTTGTCTCCTTGGTAGCTACTACAGATGAAAGAAAAATAAAAACAACCCAACATGTTAATTGTCCTATCATGTTATGTGATAACTAAGGATGAACAGAGTGGATTTCAAGTGCTAACAAATTCAGCCTCCTCCAGAAATTCCTCCTCTGTACATTTTACTGCTTCTTACTAGTGGGCCAGATTTTCTAAACTGCTTTCTGTTTATATACCTCTTACTGTGCTTTTCTCCCAGGTGAGCAAACCTCATGTCCTCTTATTGTGCCATTAAGGGTCACTTTTCCCTTCTCATGCTCTGTATAGGTACTTACCTGCACGTGGTAATATTTCCAAATGACCAGAGATTCACCAATAAAACACAGTTCATAAATAACTTCTGAAAAGTCAAGAACTGACTTACAAAATTACCTGGTTCCAGCAATTAGAAATCATATGACAGAGAATCTGGAATTATGCTTTCAAATCTTCCTACCCATGATGTATCCATCATACCCATTAATACATGCCATATGTGCAAAATCTTCCTATGCACAAGAAAAATAAGCCAGAAATCACACAAAGAGCAACTTTTAAGTGTGTGTCTTGCCTATGCAGGAGTGTGGAGATGAACTGGAAGAGTGGAGGAACCATTGAATTTCTTGGCCAGTTCTACTGGCCAACAACATCCCTGGCTTGCACCAAGATCCATATATATTTCTATTTATAAAAATTAAATAAAATGGGAAATTTTAAACTCTATGGCCAGAAAAATCCTTTACATAGTTTGATTCCTGGATTTAATGTTAACATTTTGTTTGCTTAAATTACGTTAAATTAAAGTTACACAGTCAAATTGCGTTCAGATAATTCAAATCAATTGGTTTGGTGTGGTTTTGTAGGAAAATTACTCCCTACTTAAGAGGAAAATTTCTTTTAAAAAGAAATCCTGTGATTGAGAAGCAATGCAACAGGTATCTGTTACAGGTTTTTGAAGTCAATGTAAAATATCCTGTTAACTTTGCAGGAGATGGGACTCCTGGTAAAAAAAGTTTAATCAAAGAACTAGTTTTTTACATCTCTGTCCATCTCTGAATTTCAAGTTTGTAGTACAGCAACAATCAAACTCCAGTGAGTGCCACCATATTTGCTGGAGCTCATTCCTGGCCCTGCAGTTCTCTGTACTGGAAGAATTGCTATTGCCCCCAGACCACATGCCCTGCTGCCACAGGAAATGGAGGAGAAAGAATTGCATGTACATAGTCAAACTGTGCCTCCAAATGGCATTGGGGTATTGCAAAGATGTTCACCAGAACTTTGGTCTAAGAAGTTCTCCAGCAACTTGTCACAGAATCATAGAATGGCCTGGGTTGAAAGGAACTGTGCCAGTTTTGACAAATTTAGAAAACATATCCTCTGAGAGAAGGCAGGTCACCCATCAACGTCCCTCACCAGGTTCGAGAAAAAAAACTTTTTCCTCTAAGGAAAGTGAAAGAGATAAAAATTATTTATTTAACAAACACACAGGAAAAGGATAACAATGCTAAATAATAAAACTTGTCTCTGTAGAGAGAAAAACCTGGGAAAGTGTCAGAGTCCTTTTGTGGATCTCTCTCTCTCTCTCCTTGGAACTGGGTCTTGGCCCAGGACTAGGGCCTCTATGCTCAGTGGAAAGTCTACCCAATGTGTTCTGATGTGAAACTGTCCAGCAGAGCAGAAAAGGAAAGTCTGAAATTCCAGGGAAGGTTCAACCTTCTGTCCCTCTCCAGAGAAAAGATCTGAAAAAAAAACCTGTCTGAACAAGCAAGCAGGGTGCATCCTCCACTCTCCTCTCCCCACAGCAGCCACAGCTGGAGAGGGGAAAACAAACCCAGGGAAGTGTGGTAATTTCTGCCTGTGTTATCTCCGTGTGTATGTCCTTGAAAAGCACTGCTTTGAGAAGTTTGTTCAGTTCTCCCTCTCTCTGCTCAGGCTGAGTTAAAAAGCTAGAAAGGCATAAAACTTATTTCTGGGCAAAGAGCAGCGATAGGAAATACAACAAGACAGAAACCTTAAAGATCACCTAGTTTCAAACCCCCTGCCATAGGCAGGGACATCTTTCACTAGACCAGATGGCTCAGAGCCCCATCCAGCCTGGTCTTGAACAATTCCATGGATGGGGCATCCACAGTTTATGTGGGCAACCTGTTCCAGCACCACACCATTCTTACAGTAAATAATTTCTTCCTAGCATCAGCTTTAAGCCTGGTCCTTTTAAGTTGGAAGCCATCCACCCTTGTTCTGTCACTACATGCCCTTGTAAATAGTCCCTCTCCATCTCTCTTGTAGGATCCTTTCATATTCTGGAAGATCACAATTTGGTCACAATTTGATCTGGAAGATCACAATTTGGCTTCTCTTCTCCAGGCTGAACAATCCCAATTTGCCCAGCCTTTCCTCATAGGAGTGCTGCTCCATCCCTCTCATCGTCTTGGTGCCTCTCCTCTGGACTTGCTGTGACAGATCCATGTTCTTCCTGTGCTGGGGACCCCACAGCTGGATGCAGCACTGCAGGGGGTGTTTCATGAGGGCAGAGTAGGAGGGCAGAGTCCCCTCCCTCACCCTACTGGTCACACCTCTTTGGATGCAGCCCGGGACATGACTGGCTTTCTGGGCTGTGAGTGAACATTGCCATGTCCTCTCCAGCCTTCCACCCACCCTTGCCAATGTCTGCATGTCCACTAGAGCTGCAGGTGGCAAAACACTAGCCTGCAAGAACAAGGGCATCTGGCCTGACACTACACTGACCTTGCCCAAAGTTATGCCTACAAGAACATTGTGTTTTAGCAAGGTAGGCCAGGCTGACAAATTTTTTCAGTGCTTCTTTACCTAATTGTTTGAACAATTATTCAGCTAATCAGTCAAAGGAAGGTTAAGAAAGAGAATGACCTCCAGCAAATCAATTAGATCTTAAATGAAAGCCCTTTTGTCATCTCCTTTAAAATTATAATAAAAAACCCAACTAAGTAAAATACAGTTTACCTTGATAAAACTACCACAAAGTAATTGTATTGTATTACAAAGGATATATCATTGTCTATATTTATAGATTTTCTACAATAGCCAAAGTCACAATGATCCATGTGCTTTCAGCCAGGTTAGTTATTTCTTATTTTAGAAGAATAAAATAATAATTTAAATTTAATTATCCATTTAAACTGTCATAAAATAGGGATTTAGCCTTCCAAGAAATATCTTCTTTAAACTCACCTCTGACTAGAGTGATAATGTTGCTATAAGATGGCTAATTATTTAAGAACATGGTACCTATTATGGGTTAGTATGAACAGTAATCAGCCCACCAACGTGTAGAGCTTTTGGAGTTTGACCCATCTGAGGGACACATGTCCATGCTTTAATCCTGACCTCTGTTACTGCCACTGTCATAGCTGCTGGTTCAGTCTGTGCCTAGCTCCAGGGCCTGAATCCCCAGAATCTAATTGCTAAATAACCTTCAGGATGAACCACTAACAACAGTATTGATAAAAAAAGTTAAATTAAAATAAGATCTGCTAAGAGCATTTGCTCCAAATCTAAACTAAACTTATATAATAGCCCTAAGGTTCAAAGCCTTTGGCTGACTTAGCTTTGAATTATTCTGGTGTGTTTCAGCTTTTTGAGCTTTGGAGATGAAAGTGTCAAAATATCACAAGTCAGCTTCCTCATATGAGATTTTCCATGAAATTTTGCGAACATAAGAGGTTCAGGAAGTTTAGGAAAGTTTCAATTAAGAGTCTGTAGCTTGCCTTTGCTCACCCTACAGTATTTGTTAGATGTGAACAACACACACAGGCACACACACACATATGCAGAGACTTCTTAGGTATTTAGTGACATCAGAAATGCTCCCTGTCTCAGATCAATGAAAATTGGAGTTTTTTATTACCTGGGAGGAAAAAAATCAACAGCAACATCTGAAGTGGAATTGGTCTATGTCTGAAGAAAACAGATAAATATAAACTGGCTTAAAACATGGTGTGATTTATTCCCTAGGTTTCTTTAAGCTTTGGTTTGAGAATGTAAACTGGCGGCATACTAAAGATTTTGTCTAATCAGAATGAAAGTACAATGGATTTTGAATATCAAGAAGCCATTTCTAAGGCAAAACACACAGAAAATATGCAAAGTGGTTGCCTCAATGATAGGACAAAGAAATAATTGAATAAGTAATACATACCTGAATTGAGTCCTGTCAAAAAAAATTTATATTGAAACAGCTTTTGTAATGGCCAAGAGTTCATTTGGAAGTAATGAATAATTGCTTGGCTTCAGCACAGTCAGTGACAAAATCTCTATCTATTTCAGCAGAGACAGAATTTAAATTTATATGTAGTGAGTATAATTAGGGCCTGTACTCCTCCTGCCTTTCTTACTTGAAAATTGGCTTATTCATTTGTAGCCCATTGGTATCCTGTTGGCCTCATTTTCCCCTCATCAAGGAAAAAATAAATTCTTGACTTTTAACCCAACTATCACCAATAATTTTCACATACTGGATGAGCACTGAATTGATTCTGAGGGTTGATTTGAAATGCCATCCTGAAACACAGAAGGGCTGCATTTGATGACCAGAGAGCTCCCTAGAAATTGTTACCAGTAAACAAAACAATGATAGTAAATAGCACATATTCAAGATTTCTGTAAGATCCTATATTTCCAGCAAAATTAGTAGAATAAGACTGCTGAAATTATTTCTTTCCCATGTTTCCAAACAGGTTGTTCAAGCTTTCAGATTCTATGCATGCATGTAGATACACTTGTATCGATGGGCAAAATTTCTAGTTTGTTGTTGCAGATTAACCCCAGCCTTTCTGTGTGAATGACCTTGTACCTTGGTTCTCCACCTCTAAAATGGAAATAACAATTCCTTACTTAGTAAAGCTACTGCAAATATAAATCAGTGTATCTGAGATGCATGTGATGGTTACATTCTGCAGGAAAGCAGAGAGAAAACCTTTTCATAATTTTTTCAATCTAAATTGCAGGCAAAAAAACTAGACTAAAGGCACTAAAGTTTAGATCCAAGTTCTCTGGTCTGTTTGTCACCTTTGGCTATAATCTTAGAGTCCATGAATGTAAGGAGGAGATACCTACATGTTGCCAGAGATGAACTCTGCTGGTTATCACTCAAAAGAGTTCTCATATCTGAAGTGCTATTCTCAGTGTCAATACAGGAAGGGATTTATGGGATTATGCATTTCTTTTCAGAGGAATTTCTTTCTCTGAAACTGATAAAAATCCAAGTGTTATGCATGAGAATTGTCTCCATATGAGCTTACCAATACACTCCTAAGTACTTAAAAATCTTTCGAAACTAAGAGAGCTGGGAAGTGACTTTTTGCAAGACAGGATAAATGGGAAAGGCTTTAGACCAAAAGAGGGGTAGGTTTGGATCCGATATTAGGAAGAAACACATTAATGTGACAATGGTGAGACACTGGAACAGGCTGCACAGAGATGCTGGGGATGCCTCATCCCTGGATGTGTTCAGGGAAAGGTTGGATGGGGTTTAGAGCAACCTGACCTATTGGAAGACATCCCTGCCCATGGTAAAGGGGCTGGTACTAAATGATCAATAAGTTCCCTTCCAAACCAAACAATTCCATGATACTATGAATCCATAAGAGAAAAAGAAAAAAACAGAGCTCTTTGCTTCAGATATTGCCAATTTTTTATAACCTGAGATTCTTGATCTTCTTGATATTGGAATATAGAGCATTTTTTTCAGACATCTTTAGTTCTTGTAAACATAAAATGTGACTCCCTCAAAGAGATCCCTTAGAATGGTCCTAACAAATGTTAAAACTTTATTCTAGGCTTTCTACCTCTGAAAGAGGTCACAAATCATTCATTAAAGTCTAATTTGAAAAAATAAAATTGATTTTAAAGTAAACTAAAACACCAGCTAAAAGAAAACCACATTATAGGATACATTTAGCCAGTTACCACCACCATCTCTTAAGAGATATGAATCATAAATCTGAATGTTCTGGCAAAATGAAATGCACTGTAGATCAAAATATTTTCATTTCCAGCTACCTAGCTGGGAAATACAGTCTCACGCACATGTCTACTTTTAGGGGAAATATATTATATATACAACACTGTTACATACCTTAAAGGAAGAAATAGTGGATTAGTCACCTTCAAATCCACTGTCACTCCAGAAGACTTCTCTGACATTATATCTAGCCTCAGTCACAAGATAATAATACGTTGTGTACATCTGAGACTGTTGTCTTTTCATGTGCATCTTTAATGTAAAATTTTTTAAAAGTTTTTTTAAAAATATATCCCTTAGTAAAGAATTAGAAACAGTCATGAAAGGAGGCAGTCATGCACCTCATTGAAATAAATTGCTCTTTACTAATCAATTTAGAGCAGAAGATGAGTCCCCATAGACATATTTACATAACTATGGAAATGAAACTTCCATAACTATGGAAATGAAATGATATCTTTTTTTTTTCTCCCTGAAGACAGGTAGGAAGACAGACTGTCTCTTCTGGAAGGATAAAACAGAAGGCATGGCAGAGGGGAAAAATACATGGTCTGGACTCCTGGAAGATTTGACTGAAGGGAAGTTAATAAGAAAGCTATAATACTCCACCACAGGATGTAAGCCACAAGTATAAAGCCTGAAGCTTGAATAAATCTTGACAAGAGAGGAAACAACCCTGAACTGAGAAGGAAAGGGAGACCTTTCTGGTCTAATTCTAGTGAAGTAAGCTAAACATAGCTTTTCTTTTATTTCTTCACCCATTATTTCTATGAACCTCTGTGACTGTGCTATCTGCTTCTGACATTATAAATAAATGATTGTCTATTTGTTAAACCTATTTTGTATTAGGAATAGTTTTAAAAAAAGAAAATCTGAATGAAACCAATTCACTTCTCAAGAAGTTTCAAAGGTACATAGCAAATTTTATTGAAATGGTAACAAAGTAGGCTCCCATTTGAACTTCAAGATCAGAGTAGAGAGTAGGAAGCAGCAGGGTCAGGAGGTTCTCAGTTGTCTTCAGGTGGTGGGTGGTGGGACACCAGAGGATATATAGCAATCCATAACATACTGAAATACATATTTGAATGTTAAATCTCAAGGGTAATAAACATTAAATAAGGTCAGAGAGTGAGACAGAAATAAGGAAAAATATCTTTTTCAAGCATAGAGTGGCACTGGCAGTTTTGTGTGTGCTAATTACAGACTTCAGTTAGATTGTAGCAAAAGACATTGATTTTCCATTGTAATACATGGCTCTAAAAATGAAGAATTTTAAGATCAGGAAAATTATCAGGAGAATGATTTCACAGAGAAGCTGAAGTTGTTGAAGTCCTACTTCATTGTTTCTTACTCACTCACAAACCAGTCTGATGGTAGACAGTTGCAGAGAATTCCTTTTACGTTATTGACAACAACAAAGATTCAAGAATTATACAATAAGCATAGAAATTATGAGAGTGACTACTCTAAGGTGTTTTGAATCATGATAGTGTGCCCCAGCCAAACCATCTGTATCTGTGCCTATTGGAGCCCTCAGAGTGAGACCAGGCTGGAATTACCCTCACCAGCTTCACCTGGCCATCCACCTTCAGCTGCAGCAGATCAGCTCCTGGAGGGTTCTTAAGCCCAATCAGATGGTTCAATCAAAGGAGAAGAAAAGAAAGGCAGGACAAGCTTGTATCTGCTCCTTGTTTTGTGTGTTGGTGTTTTTTTTTGGTTTGGGGTTTTTTTTTTGTTTGTTTGTTTGTTTGTTGT
>JACBWW010000210.1:0-73912 GCA_020086605.1 Lanius collurio | reverse complement strand
TTCTGCATTTGTATGCTTGCCAAGGCCTGTTTACTTCTAATGGGGTTTTATGGAGGTCCTTGGGTCTTGAAATGAGAGCCAAGGATGAGATTGAGGCCTTGGTTTGTATTTGCATGAGTGCGCAGAGTACAGAATGTATCACATGGCAAAAAGACAAAACAGGTAAAGAGAGCAGTTCTTAATGTAAAAGTTGAGCCTTTTGATGTTCTCAGAGTTGAAATGTCATCGTGTAGGCCCTCAGTTGTGAGATTGGTTCGAGGTATGGCTTTTAAAACACTGAAAGCACAAACCAATTTTATTTCTTTTTAGATTTTGAGCCTTGACCATGCAGTTGTAATTTTTTTTCCTGCAACTGTGAAGGTTTCATCATCTTTGGAATCTTCACATGGCAGAATGCTCTGGGCTGGAGTGCCACAGGTATGATGAGACTGAGAAAGCTGGGATCAGAGCTGGTAATAATCCTGTCGTCACCAGTTTCCTGTCTAATAAAGTGACTGAAGAGGAGTGAAATTTATTTTATTTGAGAGTTTCTTAATAATTGAAGAAGAAAGGATACCTCTCTGAACAGGCAGAAGTAAACGTTCTTTATAATTTTATTAGCAGTCATGTGGAATAGGCATAGAAACGATTTTGGTATTGCATCACGAGTTAAATACTAATACTTGAGTCAGCAGCTGAGCAGTGAGCTGCAGTACAAATGTAAAAACAAAGTCTCTGTGGATATGATCTAAGAGAATGCTAATTTGCTTGTTAATTAGGTTTGCAAAAGTTTCTTTTTAACAGTTCTGAGCAGTGAGCCTAAGCTAGTGATGAATACTTAATTTAGGTTTTGAGTGGGTCATGAAGTAACCAGGGAGTATCTTTTCAAGCTTTTCATTATTAAGAGTGTGTGAAGGCACTGTAGCAGCATGTCTTAGTTTGACTGTAGCAATTTCTGGAGACAGAAATATTTTGCTTTCATTTCTTTCCAGCAACATAGCCATGTTCCCAGTAGTGTTAGATCAGGATAGGACAGACCATGGCTTCCTTGCTGTCTGTTGAAAGCCCTTGCAGTTTGACTGGTGATGTTTTTGTACAGACAGAATTCTGGATGTGCTGTGTAAGTAGCAGGATTTTTTTTTTTCTTTATTACTTGTACAGTCTCAGGGTTTATCCCCAGGCAGCAACCCAGCCCCATGTAGTGACTCACTCACTCCCCCTGCACCAGGAATGGGGACGGAATCAGAAGGGTAAAAGCTGCAAAACCCATGGGCTGAGATAAAGACAGTTTTACAGGGAAAGCATAACCACACACCCAAGCAAAGTGAAACAAAGAATGAATTCCCTGCTTCCCTTGGGCAGGCAGGTGCTCAGCCTTCTCTAGGAGAGCAGAGCCCCATCATGGGTAATGGTTTCTTGGGAAGACAAACACCATCACTCCAAATGTCTCCCCCTTCCTCCCCCTTCCCCTCTGCTTTATGTCCTGAGCATGATGTCACATGGTCTGGAAGATCCCTTTGGTCAGCTGGGATCACCTGTCCAAGCTGTGTCTCCTCCCAACCTCCCAGGCACCCTCAGCTTCTTTGCTGTCATGGCTGGTACAAAAAGCAGAAAATGCCTTGGCTCTGTGTGAGCCCTGCTCAGCAATAACAAAAACATCTCTATGTTATCAACCCTGAGTTCAGCATAAATCCAAAACACATCTCCATACCAGTCACTCTGAATAAAATTAACTCTACCCCAGCCAAAATCAGCACATACAGTTTCCTGGTGTGAATTGGGATAGCCTGCTGATCAGTTAAACCCTTAAAGTTATAGACTCTTTTTATTTCAGTAAAGCACATATGTATATATTATGTGCTTCAAATACAGATGATGATAGGAATGTTTAGGTTTTCATTTGTTTGTGTTTGGGTTTCTTTTTTTGTTCCTTTTTAATAAAAGGAAGCAGAGAAGATGTGTGTAGCAAATACTTGGAAACATCTTTTTAGTCTAGCTATGTGTTTTTCCACTGTGATCTTTCTTTATAGAAGGAGGTCAATATAGTTGATGTTCTTCTGAAGTTGCTCAGATTGAGCAGAGAATATACCAAGGTGAGGGTTTAGGTTCCTCTGACGTAGACAGTATAAATTTAAAAGATGAAAACTCTCCTTCTCTTTCCTGTTTGTTCCTCTTTCCCATCATCCTTTGCAGGATGAAGTTGAACTTGCCACCTGAGTAAGGATGAACAGTTCAGATGAAAACATTATAGCACAAAGTATGAGAATAAGCTTATTTAAATAGTTCAGGAAAAGAAAAGGATACAGTCATTAGTAGATGTTCATACTGTGTGGAATTCAGCTTGGAATTGTCTTGTTGCATTAAGCTGAGTGTTGTGGTGCTGAGATGGAAATCTCTAGACCTGCTTGTTGTTTGCCTTTATAATACTCCTCGCAATGAATAGGAAAGTGGAGCATCTCAAGCCCTGCAGGTCATAGTAAATTGAAATACATTTTCTTGACTTGGGTTCGACAAACTGACTGCTGCTGTCTCTGAATATTCATCGTTATTATGTGATGTGAGGAAGGACTCATCTTAAAGTTTAAGTTCACCTAGGACAGTTTGAACACACCAAACAAATTTTGGGTGGAAGGGACATCTGTAATTGTGCTTGAAGCAGGACATTTGCAAAGGTTGGGAACATGGTGTTTAGACGCCTGACTTTTCACAGAAAGAGGTAAGGGTATGGACAAACTTTTAAACAGTTAATGAAAACATGTTAATCTTTCATGTCCACTGTGGAGCCCAGTGGCAGATAGGTAGAGAGTGATTTTTTTTTTTTTCTCTTTTTCTTTTTCATGTGATAGTGAAGATAGTAAGATAATTTTTAATGTGGTAGGCTATGAAAGTACTGGATGTTTTACTGTAACTTTTTTTTTTCGCTATTGGGCTTATAACTGGTCTGTTGCTCAAACTTCTGTGTTTGCTCTTGGAGTGGTGGGCAGCAGTGATGTGCCAGAAACTGTGAGGTCCTGGCAGTGGAACTTGTTGGAAAGTTAGCACAGCTTGCAGAGGGCTCTTACCTCTACTCAGGAGAAAACAAGCTGCTTTTGTGAATTTAAACAAATCAATTATAAACAAGTGCCCTTCAACCTTTTTACTTGGCTTAGGGTGGGTATTCAAGGAAATGAGCCTGCACTTCATCAGGTGGAGAAGGACAGGAGCTCGATCAGGAGAACCCTGACTTGTCTGAAAGTTTACTATTGGAATATGGAAAGAACATTGGTCAGAAGTCACACTTTCTTGTTAAAGCATTAAATAATTTTGGAGGAAAAGTCTTTGAACATTTATTTTTAAAATAATTGCATTGTTTGGGGTTAATGAATGGTCCTGATATTTAAAGAAGAAAAGTAGGTGCACAGTGCTGTATTTTCTTACTAATGTGTGAAGACTCTCCTTGGGTAGTTTTCTGTATAAATGTTTCAGAAAGATAGCTTTGTCTATGTGAATGGAAAATGGAGGCCTGGTGAAGACTTTTTTTTTTTCCTATGTTTTTTTCTCTTTCATTTAAGTATTGCTGTTATTTTTTAGTCTGGACAAGAGGTATTTGTCTGCAGGTATCTTGCATTTTGTAGAATTATTTTCACCTTCTTTTTAATTACTGCTTACATGGCAATGTTCAGTTTGTCAGTTAGCAAGAGAAAGTCTACCAATAAAAAGTAAAATCAGCAAAATAGATCCCTTTCCCTCTTCCTCCAGTTTCTTCATTAACAACATATAGGTAGGAGAAGAGAAAACCTAGTCAGACAAACAAGACATGAGGATTTTGTTTTGAACAGTTTACTGTGACTCTTCAGGTTTAAAAATGAGTTTTGTGTTGCCCTCCAGCTCTCTCCTCTGGTACTGTTAGAATAATGCTTAGGCTGAGCTGTGTGGAGTGTATGTGCTTACAGGTACTGCATTAATACTGCTCCTTACTCCTCTCTTGCAGAAAGAGCATGGCGTTCTCACCCTCCCTTTCTTTTGTTCATTGCTATTCTTAAGTATTTTGATGTTAGTTTATACTATTTGTAATGAGTACCCCTGAGATGGGGTTCTTCTAAGGCCTCACAGAGAATGTTGAACAGGTCTGGAAGGAGGGTGGCAAAACTTCGTCATGAGCTGAAAGCTTGTACTAAGTATGTAGGCTTGTACTACTGTCTCCAAATTTCTACCTCTTACTAGGTTACTCTTATTTTCTGCTGTTTGTTTTGAAATGTTATGTTGATTTAAATTGAAGAACAGCCAGCCCAGAAATTTTTATTTCAGTAAAAAGGCATGGAAGAGGAGGAGGAGAAGAGAAAAGGATGGAGAATATGGGCGTTCCAGAGCAATAGCTGAAAAACGTGTGTACTGGAGCAGTATAATTACAGTGCTTGACATCTTTTCACTCTATGTGGTGTCCTTTCTTAGTTAGAAACAACTGCCTTTTGAAGAATCTGGTGCTTCAGTGGTGATGATCAACTTTGGATGACTGTAATGTTTTTTGCAGTAAGAAATGATTATCCACATAAGCAGTGCTGCATTGGTTGAAACGTCTTTTATTTGAATGGGGGTATCTCTTTTAAAACGATGTTCTGTGTAAGTAATGGCTGTAGTTAAAGGGGAATCTTACATGATTAATAATCTGTTCTCCTGGCCAGTTATCACTCCTAGGAGGTTTTGTTTTCATACTGAAAGTGAGTTTGCTCACCTTACAGTATGTGTTGTAATGCCATTATCTGCTTGGTCTAAGAGCTCTGAGCTGTGTAAGTACAATCTGCATGCAGAGATGATGACCCAGGCTCTTTTTAACTTTATCTTGACCTTCAATAATAAATTTAGCTTTCAGTAATAAAATATATTTAAGTGTTTGGTAGTCATTATTTGTATTCTGGTTGCTCTCTTGAGCTATAAGAAGACTGACCTTTAGATGTCTCAGAGTAGTCTGCTGGCGTGCTGTTTTATGGAGTAATATTTCTTGCCTGCTTTGAAAACCTTCCCTCCTCCCCCAATTCAGGGATGCCTCCTGCTGCATCCAAGGATCATGTAACTCATGTTGCCATGGGCTTGCTGGTTGTTCTTTTGGGATTTATGTTCCGTGTGCACAGATCCCTTCTTCCCACTCTGGTTTCTAGCACGTAGCCATGCATTTCAAGGTACTAAAATGGGTGTCATTGGAAGGTGCCCTGTCTGCAAAGAGATCCAAATAATTGTATCCAAATAATTGGTTAGTAATTACCACCTCCTCCCCCTGTGTGCTCATCCAGGTGCATGAATTACTGGCTTCTATTTCTTGCATTAGGTGGTGTACCTTTAATGTGATTAAAGGGAGGTTGCTGAGCTGAAGGTATCAGTTTAATGGTGCTGAGCAGCACGTGTCAGCTCTGGTAGTGAATGAGTACCTTCAAGTGAAGATACCATGTTTATCTCAAAATGATCAATTTAATAATGCTCATGAGATAGCAAATATAAATGTCTTTGAGGAAGATATCTGGCAAATCTGAACTAATATAGCTTGTCTAAATAACATTATCATAGTGGCAATTCAGTCTCAAAATGGTAGAAATTTCATTACTCAACCCAGCAGTGGAGGATTTGGAGGGAGTTGGGGTTTTGTGTTTGTTTGGTTTGTGGGGTTTTGGTGTTGTTTTGGTGTTTCGGTGTGTGTTTATTTGTTTTAATTTCCCCCCAATAGTTTAAGCACATCAGATGATTTCAGAATATGAGGTCCTCCCAGTACTAAACCAGTTTGTTTCTTTCTGGCTTCCAGCATGCTGGTTGTATTGTTGACAGGGCAGGGAGATGGAAGTGGAGACAAAACAGTGCCATTTGTGCCACGGTAGCTCTTGGAAGACAGTTTCTCTTCTGAACTATCTTTATAGATCTGCAAGCTTAAGAAAATTGTGTTGCAGTCATCATGCAAGACTTGTTTTCTCATCATCTTTCAGTTTAGGAAATAGTACTAGACAGTCTCACTTGGACATAGGCAGAGATTTGTCCCTGCTTTTTAATAGGATGAGAAAGTTTGGTAAATTTAAGAGGGAATATTTCTTTTGTACTTCTGACACTGTTTACTCTTCAATCATCCTGAGTGTTTATTTATACTCTTTGTTGGGCACCTCCTTCCCCCGTTGCTGGTTAGTGACCCCTTGTCACCAGTCCCTATTGGGCACCTCTTGCTGGATGGTGGGATTCTCCCTTTGGGCTGATAGGGGAGGAGGTGCTCTCTGAATGTACAGTTTACATTATCCACGTGGCTATAGGTTTTTCAGCCACTTCCAAGCAGAATGCTGACAAGTCTGGGCAGGCAGAGGAAGGAATGTGTCAGCTTGCCACAAGTAAGAGAACCCACCTTAGTGACCCATCTCTGTTTCACAGTTAGTGTTTCTCTTGCAGTCTTTGTTCTTGTAAGTTTGGCATGTAAGTGCTACTGTTGCTCCTGGGAATGCTTTTAGTGAAACAAATGCATTCATTCCCTTTCCTGGCTTGGTGGGATTTTCTGTTTGTATTTTTAATATTTTGCTCTTGCAAAAAATGCTGCTTATGAGAGCAAGCAAAGGAAGGCTGTGTGTTTGTGTCTATGCTGGTTTGTCAGAACATTCATTTATCTGTTCTACTGGTTTGAGGGATATTTTTTTTTGAGTCTTTTTTGTGCAGCACAATCTCAATTGTATGCCGTTCCTGATCTGCCCTTGAAAGAAAATGATGCTTTATGGACTTTCTGCAGGTCTGTTGCTGATCCAGTCTGCTGGGCTTCTGTTTTAAAACAAATGCTTTGGATTCATGCCAAAATATTGCTCAGAAAAAGATTGCTACAGAGAATTCCTCTAGTGTCCTCCTGGAAATGTGTCAGAGCACAGGAGAAACCACAGATAGCAACATGGGCCTGATGCACTGGCCCACCTCAGAATTTGCTCTTCCTCCCTTTTTATTTTTTTTTTTTTAATATGGAGATTGTATTAATTATCATTAAAAATCAAAGGGAGAATACACTGAAGACTAAATAGATTTTTTCCACTCTTAATTGCTTCTAGTAATTTCAGTTCATCTAAATCTGGGATATTATTGATGTTTAAAATATTTTTGCTTTTTTTAGACAAATCATTTGCTGTTATTTTTATTTCAGCATATACATGCACAGGTAGTTTGGGATCAGCATAATTGTTTCTGCTTAATAGAATCTGGAATGGCTTTCTTTTGTCCATAAGATTGGTGTTCAGTGAATTAACTTTAGTTTTATGCAAGATATGTAAATCTTGATTTTGTTTCTTTGTGTTCATTTCTTGCTGACTGGGATGATGTAAGGATGAAAGTTTTGTGTTTTTTTCTTTTGCTGGGCTGGAGGATAGTTGTTGGGACTTGACAGGTTTAGGAAGTGGTATGTTCTTGTTTGCTTTTTTTTTGTTTGTTTGTTTGTTTTGTTAGGCCAAAACACAGTTGCCTTTGGGATTATGCTACTGACCAAGCAGGCAAAAAACTTTTTGTGATTTAAAGTGAAAAGCAAATGACAATTATTTTCATTATTTTTTGCTATTGTTGCCTTCAATTTTTGACCTCTTCCCAAATTAAGTTTTAGGGCTATAGAGTGGGAATAATCATATTTGAACATCTGTGTTTGAGCTTCTCGTGGTTTAAGTAAGAAGGTTTTCAGGACTTGTGTGGCCATGAAATTGTAGTCTGTCTTCCATTTTCCATCTCCTGCCTGTCTTCTGGATGCATCTCCTTTTGTCCTCCTGCATCCAGAACTTGCCTGCTCAATTTTGTCATTTTTTCCAAGTCACTGATAATTGCCTTTTGGGTTTTTTTTCCTCTTCCTTTCTAGTTTGCTCTTTTCTCTTTTCCCTCTTTGAAGAAAGAGGTAGATTTAATGTAATGGGGAAGATATTTCAGGACCCAGAGTGAACTTCAATTATATTTGCGAAGGCTGAAGACAAATTACCTGGATGTAAAGAGCCTGGTGTCTTAGGAGGGGTTCTGCAGTGAGTCTGAGTTAGTTGTCTGTCCACTCTTCATTGGAAAAGAGATCATTATAGGTTTGAAGTATCTGATGTTGGATAGTGGGTGATTAAGAGAAACTGCTCATCAGCTGAGCTGCACAGAGGGTGGAATTCACCTCTTGCAAGTGCGTGGACCCAGCTTATAGCCTTGGGAGGAAATAATTGCCTTTTGAAGGTACTTAATTCCCATTACCCGAGGAGTTGGTTTGAACATCATACTTTCAGAGAGCTGTTCAGTCAGAAATTATCAACTGTAGAGCAACCTTAGCCACCTGAGAAGTGAGTCAATTGTCTATTTGATGTGTAAGTTTACTAGTAAGACACATTTTTGTGTAAACCATTTCTAATGAAAGTAGGTAACAGAGTGAGGATCTTTGGAAGCTTAGCTGTGAGCTTTAGTACTTGCTGAGTTTTTAGCATTTAGGTAACTGTCTTATATGTAAATTTTTTACAGTGCCAGATTTTTCTTGTTGGAGTCCGGGAGCACTTTGTGTTTTTTCTCCTTCTGCTCCTTCCTTAGCACCAAGTCCAAAAGGAATGGGAGGGTGGGTGGGATTCTCAGATCTGCCTTTCTTTTCCACAAGGAAGGGCATTGCACTCTTTATCCGCAATAGCTGTTCCAGTTGCACTTAGATTAGTATACAGAAGTGTCTTGAGAGTTGTCTGGTGTTGCTTTACTCTTTGAACAGGTAAAATAGGTCCCCTGAGTCCTGAACATGAGAATTACTCAAAGCATATGCCAGAGAACTGTGAAGGGACTGCTGATGAAGTTGTAAGGGCGCTTGTTGCAGAGCAGGTCATTAATCAAAATTTTGAGTTGTTGCAGAAGCATTAGGAGAGGTAAGTGGCTTACTTAATTCAGAGCTGAGACATTATGGATAAAGCTATGCTGCTTTGTAGTATATTCACAATAAGGGGCTTTAAGGATTGGATTATTGCCATCTGCAGCAATCCCTGATATGAAAAATAAAAAAAAAAAAAAAAAAGAAGGATAAGAAAGGTGGAGTTGGAATGTGCTGCTCTCCTGTTAAGGTGGTTGCTAATGAAATGCTGCTGTGACCTGGCCACTGCTTCTGGAGTTGTAACTGGTCAAGACAGTCTGCTAAGGCTAGTGAGGCAGAATAGCAATTGCATAATTTTCCTGAGGCAAGTTCAGCACTGGTGAGTTAAGCAGAGAGGAGTGGGCCTTTCTCTAATTGCTAGTCCCTCAATATCTTGTGTGTACGGAATCAGCACTGGCCACCATATTCCTTTGTGCAGGCTTTCAGATTAGCAGCTTCTTTCTTTCCCTTCACTAGGGATGGTGCCATTCTCATTCTGTCTGCTTATCCAGGAGCTGGCAGGCTGGAGTGGAGGCAAGGGGAATACGGGTTAGGTGTCTCCCTTCCTTCTGAAATTGGTCTGTGCTTCTGCTGCAATACAGATCCTGGTATTTCCACTACTTGGCTAATTCCTACAGTTGTTTCTGGAAGTGGTGTTGCTGAGCACAGGAGGTAATGCTTGAAGTTGTAGGAGTGAGTAGCAGAGTGAATGTTTGTTCTGTCTTTGCACAGTCAGTGAATTTTGCAGTGTTCTAGATGCTAGCTAGAAAATAACAGCAAGACCTTAAGTGTTAAGATGGCAATCTTAGTGTCATCATTGTGGCTTCTTAAATTTTTTTCTGAAATGCCATGGACTTCTGAATTTTATCTGTATGGCTTTCAGAGATTGGCAGCAATGACATGTATTTCCACATCCAAAGAAATTCGGGAATATTGCTGCATCATGTCTTTGCTGATTCTGCAATGCAGTAGCATTGGGCTGTGAGCCCAAATAATAGTGAAAAGATATAAAACTTCTGACCCAGAGGTAAGAAGAACCAAATGGACAACACTTAGAGAAGAAGAGAGGTAATCACAGGGAAATGCAAATTTTAGATGAGGAGATAGAGCTTTTGTTCTTTTGGCCCAAGTTCTTAATGAGAGAGCTATAATTAGGCTAGAATTATCTTTATGAATTCAGTGCTGGCAAACTCAAATTCAACTGCCTCTTAATTAGCATGCAGCATCTTTGCGGTCTTTCACTCTTGAATGAAACCTCACTTTCACTCTTGGTGCAATGCCACAGTTTCAGGTCTGCACAATACATGACCACTCAGGAAAACCTCTTTCCTGCTCATTCTTCATAGGTTGATTTGTCTTCATTTCTATTGCAAATACTATGCTGGTTCTTCTCTAAGTATCTGCACAATATCCAATGAGACATTTAGAATCAGGTTAGTGCTTGGGATATTTTTGTAGTTTATGACTTTGGTTCAAATGTCATGATAGCCACAGAATTCATAAAGTTCTACAGCAGCAAGAGAGGTCATATGTCATGTAACTTGGCCTTAGGGACAACTTTCTCCCATGCAAACATGTCTTCTGAGAGTAGGGCTGGAAAAGACAGGTGGTAAATTCTTGTGGCTTGGCACTGGCTTTGGGACACATTGCTTTGAGGGGAAATAGATGTTTTTAGCAAGAGTCGACATAGAATTTGATGTTTAATGTTTCAGTAAGCTAAAGATGTTTGAAACTACAGAGCTCATTCTCTTTAGTAGGACTTAACATGTGGTATTTCATTTATTAGCTTCTGTGCCCTGGGAAGACTTTTGTTGCTTATTTGTTTTCTTAATGGCGAGAAGGGCAGACATTGTATAACTTCTCAGGCAGCAGCGATTATGCAACTGATCCTGTTATTGTGGAGCCAAAGTCCTTCCTAGTCCCTGAGCACCAGCTGCTTGTGTTCTGGTTGCTGCTTTTTCCTTTTCTTTCTTTCCCCCTGCCCCCACCCTCCCGCCCCACCCCGATTTGTTTGTGAACAAGTTGTTTTGTTTTTTTTTTTTCCCTGTTGCTGTATCTTTCTCTTTGCAATGCTGCTGAGACAGTGGTTTGTTTGGGTTTAATCTTCAATTCACTATGCTGCAGAATCAAACTGCCCTTGTACATCATGGGAGGTATGAAATGTGTAGAGAAATAAAACAGCTGATACTTTATGGGTATATAAGAAAAGGCATTTGCTTGGATCTAAATTAAATATTGCAGATGGCCTTTGTTGGAGTTAAGGTCAAAAGTTACAAGTTCATGTTCTCATGATTTTAGAAACATGTAAATAACTGGTGTTTGTTTAGTTTGCTGGTTTTTTTTCCCCTCACTTCAAAGGGTGGGCCTGAGAGAAATTTTAATTCTCCTCCCTGATGCTGCCCTGGGATCACCAAATAAAATATAGTACTCCTGTGTGTAAAATGAGGTAGTTGTAAATCTCATGCTTTTACAACCAAGTGATCTCACTGCAGTATAATAAAGGCAGTTAATATACTGTAAAAATGCTTGCCCTATTCGCACTTCATTTTCAGTTCCCAATTTTATGTCATATCATTTCCATTTCATGTTACATGGCTTCCTGTGAGCATAAGTGACCAAAGAAGCCTGTTTTGATCCTCGATAAAACATTTAGAGATGGGAGAAGAGATGGTAGACTTGTAGTCTACAGTGCTGTTCCGTACTTACAGATGAACTGACTGTGCTGTCTACAAGTCCCAGCTGAGGAGAAATAATAGTTCATCTGTGATACCACACTGTTTGCTGCGCTGCTTGTTGCCGTGTCAAATGTGATCTGCATCAGTCATAAATAGGCTCTAGTACTTAGCGTCCTATATTGGGAAATAAATTGGGGTTAAAAGTTTAAGGACCTTATTTAGTTTGTAAGTCTTATGCTAAAGAAGTTATAGGGAGTACAAAGGTTGTCTTTTCTTGCTCACAGTGTCTGTACTGTAGATTGGGTGTTTGGAAAGGTGGCAAGGTGCTGTCATTTGTAGGAAATGGGGGTCCTTTCTTCTGGGCTATTTTTGTTGGAATTTCTTTTCCTTCAGCAGCAGTCTGCCCCGTCTGCTTTTGACAGACCGGGTACACAGAAGATACTCTCTTTTGCAACCAAAGGACTGGATGTATAGCATGTATACTTCAGTCTTGTCTACTCATACCTTGCCCCTTCAAATTCTCATGACAGAGACATTGAGTTCTGGCTTGGAAGAGACTGTATGCTGTAGCCACGTTTATCATGGGGTTATTTGATTATTTCCATTGTTAGTGAAGGTTCTGCTAGAATTCTTACCTCAGCCCTTCAGTTCTGGCACTGTAAATTCCAGAATGTGGTACTTTATCAAAGCACTTGGTACTGGAAAACCTAGAAAGTAATGTTGGGAAGGGTTGGAAAGATTTTTCTGGAAAAATACATAAACCCGAAAAATCCTGACTTGATATCATGGCTAATTCTTTGTCAGCATAGTGATGGGAATGCCCTGGTCAATGCAGAGTTAACAAAAAAGAGGGCTTTTG
This sequence comes from Lanius collurio, assembly GCA_020086605.1. Classification (NCBI taxonomy): domain Eukaryota; kingdom Metazoa; phylum Chordata; class Aves; order Passeriformes; family Laniidae; genus Lanius; species Lanius collurio. The sequence continues at coordinate 61,581 of JACBWW010000210.1, read as the reverse complement.
TAAGGTGGAAAACTTGATTGGGAATTTTGAAATTGCTTTTCACATCTTAGTGACATTTTCTGTGGTCCTAATAGCAGTGTGTTCCTGGAGTATTTATTGTTTGCCTCCATATCTCTGCTTTATGTATGTAGTTTTTCCAGTTGTTTCATCAAGGTTTGAAGTGATAGCATCCTTAAGAAGCATTTAACCACTCTTCAACTGTATCAGTGAATATGTGCATAAATTAGTGTGTGACTGGATGACAAGGTCTGGTGTAACTGGTGACTTAAAAGACTTTCTTTTTCTTCTATTGTTTTCAAAAATAGTCAGCAGTAGAGTTAGAAATCGTAGGAATTGAACAGTTTAGGAGAAAGATGTTTCTTTGCTACTTTGGAGAAGAGATTTTTTTGTTTACTCTTGTTTTTAAATCTGGTGGTTTCTTTTACAAGTTGCCATTGCCTAAATCTACCATTAGTGCAGTGTTGAGTTTGGTTACCGGAGAGTTTATATTATGTTGAAGACAATGGGAAATGATAATTCTACACATGCTTCTACTGAAATGCAGGTGAGGGTTGGTACCAATTTACGATGATGTTAGGAGAACGCTGGAAATGAACAGCAGCTCAAGTTCAGTAATATTCTTGAAGAATTTATCTTTCAGTCTGTACTGTCTTTTCTATTAAGTGCTGTTTGGATTTTCTAATTAACTACTTAAGGACATATTCATGAAATGTTAATTCTGTTAAAAGAGATTTCTGACTAATCTGTCCATTGTACCTTTACTTTTACAAGAGGTAAATTTCACTTGTGTTACCTGGTAAGGAGAGATATGAGAAGAATTTTCATCAAGAGTAATACTTGATCACATTATTTAAAGACTGTTTGCACTTCGAATCTAGATCCAGAAGAGAACTGAGGTGGTAGCTTTTCACTGCAAATAAAGCAAAATATTATTGCCTGAATTGGTCTCTCTAAAGAAACTGACTCCAGCTTGCCATCTCCTGAAAAACTTTGGTTGCAATATGAAAATGAGTCTTGTTTGGACATTGAAAAGCATGAAAATCTAGTATCTTATCATGGTTAGGCTTTATTTTACTTCATATTCACTTATTTCTTGTGTAGCAGATTGGTAATGAAACTTTATTATTGGCTTGGGGAGGTTGTTTCTCATTTTCTCCATGGACATATTTTTTTGTACACTTTGTTGTGGCATACACAGTTTTAGCCAGAATTATGCTTTTCTGGTTTACTTTGATGATTCTAGTGCAGAATTTTCATATAGTTTTAACTTTTCAATAGGAAAAATATGACCAACTTAGATTGTATTTAGTATGAGTAGTAGAATTTCTTCATTTGGGAAATACTTCAGGCAGGTAGTAGAGGAAAAAAATTGTAGAAGAATGATATTGTTGGTCGTTCACAGGCAGAAGAAGAGTAAGGTCTTGAAGTTGTATTTGCAGCAAGTTGAGTTGGAATGTGTTAAGAGCAAGGAAGGATCAGGATGGGTCATTAAATAGCTGTTAGATTCCTCTTCCTAATTGTTGTCCACTCTCCCTTCCTCAGCAAAAAGCCCAAAATCAAGCCAAACCATGCCTACCCCCAAAAAAGAATAAGACAAAGTTCCAGATGGAAATAAAAACTTCATGCATACACAAACTCAGTAACTGCAAATCTGTTAGCAATATTTACTAATGAATATATGATTCTGTGCCTGTGTAACAGGGAGAGCTGGATAACTGTGGAAAACTAGTTAAATTTCTGGTCTGATGATCTTTTCTCTTAAGAGGTTTCTTCATGATTGGTCATGCAGATCACGCAAATATTGAGCTTTCTGGATGACTGAAGAGACATTGTAATTTCATATTGGCAAATGACACTTCCTTAAGTCATTCAGTGTCTTTAACTTTTTTTTTCCCCTGTGTGTATTAAGACTTAGTCATTGAAAATGGTCTGGATATGAAATTTGCATCCATGTGTTTTTACAGATTTTGCTCTGAACATTCACCCATGTTTTTTTACGTAAAGACATCATGTCTGAAGTCTTGGCAGGAAGCTTTTTGTGTGGAATACATGGTTGGACAGAAAGAAAACATGGAAAACTAAATCTATTATCTGCATTCTTACACTTTCAGCTTCTTAAGATTGCTAGGCGATACATCAAGTTATACTGTTAATTGGAGGACAAAAATGGGTATTACTTGTTCAACTAATCTGATTTAAGTTAATAATGATCAGGAGTGGTATTATGGGATCTTTATTGGCCTGTGGTCTCTCTCAGATATAACATCTCAGAAGAAAAGGAAAAAGAAATGAATGAGTTGAGGAATGAAGGGATGGTCTAGGGAGATACTTTTGAGACTCAGACTGGTGTGTTTCAAGTAGTGAGTGCTGCTTTCTGAAAGAAGAGAAAGAAAGAAGTACGTGGTCATAATTTTTGCAGATGATTTTAAGGGTGACTCAATTTAGACACTTCCTTTTTCTTGTGGGACTTGTTCTGCAGTACCTTAGTTTCCCTTTGGTTCAAGGAAAAAGGAAAGTCAATTAGCTTAGCTTATTAAGTACCAGTGATGAGCAGCATAGGGAGGTCTGACCCCCATTTGTGGGGAAGTGTGTATTCAACTTGGGGGTCATTAAATGAAAAGGTGACTTTTTACTTTGGGCACTCTTTGATTTCACATTGCAGACTGAAGCAGTTATTGGGATATTCAGTATAATTTTAGTCTGCTGATGTTTGTTGGGATTTTTAGAAATTTTATTTCTAACACTTGTATTATCTGGGCAAGACAGGAAATGTTTGATTCAAAATGAGATCCCTGGCAGCTGCCAAGAAGGCAGAATCCAAAGTTGTGAGGACTTTGCTGGCAGTCTACTGAACAAGCTCTCCCAGGAACACCATAAATGATCTTGGATGATATTCAGAATATCTGTCTTCTCTCAGGATGGTGTCTGTAGTTCAGTGGATTTCTTTGTTTCCATGCAGTTACTAGAATAAGGCATCATCTCATTTGCTATCACATGTTGGTAGACTGTGCAGTAATATTGGCATTTGTGGAAACTGTTGTCCTAGTGTTCCTTTTGTAACATGCCTTGTTACTTCATTTAAGTTAGAAATTGGACCTGAAGAGATCTGTCCAAATACATACCAGCCTTGCAAACTTGCAGAGTACGAAGAACTGGTTATAGGTGGGAGTTCAAGGAGCTGAATAAAAAGACTCTTCGGTGAGATGAGAACCAGAGTTCTGCAGCACTCTGCTGAGAGGTGAAGGCTGGCAAATTGCGGTGACATGACTAGCACCACAATAGCTACAAAATATTTTATAGCTGTACATGGGCCTTGGAAACAGAATCTGGGATCTTAAGATTAATGGTGTAGTGTGGGATAGAATAAATAAATATTTATTATTAGGATTTATGTATGTCATCAACATTGACTTGTTCAGTTGCAATGTTGAAGATTATCTTTAGGCGATTCATAAACATTTAGATACACACTGATCTGTTCTTTTAGTGGACAGGCTACTTACTGCCTTAACTCTCTCTGAGCTGGCAAAATTCTCTGTCAAAGAGAGACATGACCCACAGACTTTCTCAAAACTGTAACATTTAATTTAACAGCAAGGAAACAATTTATTGAAATACATGCCCTTCAGGGCTTGGAGTTGAAGGTGACTGATCAGAAAAGAGTTCTTGTAGAACAGAAATAGCTATCTGGAAACCCAGAAATGGAAGCACTGCTGCAAATCTGTTTCTTCTGATCCCTGCATATACCTGGACACCAGCTGTGCAGCGCACAGCCTGGGAACTGTGTGCTGAGCCCAGGGCAGTGCACTGGTGGGAAGTGTGTGCAGCCTGGCTGGCCAGTTACCTGGAAGTCGGCTTCCTCTCTGCCAGCTGCCCTAATTTTCTTTTCTCTCAACACACTGAGCGAGTGGCCCAGTGCTGTGCATGCTGTGAATGGCTCAGTGCTGTGTTTGAAGGTGAGGGCACTGTTGAGGAGGTGCACATAGGCTAAAGCTGCTCTCCAGGAAGCACAGCTACATCTCCTTTACTCTGGGACAATTTCTCCATGTTGCAGAGGAGAAAAGCAGAGATTCACAGATGCAAGAATTAACTTGATGCAAGACAGCTCTTGCCTTTATGAAAATGTTACCTGAAGTACAGCACCATGCAAATGGTTGTGCTGCTGTCAAAGGCAGCTGACCAGGACAGCTGCTTTTGGGTGGCACCCTAGTGTCGACTCCGGGTAGGACCACCAAAATGTTGCCATGCCAAGATTCTCTGTGATCCTTGTTAAGGAAGGGTTGTTAGCACAGGCCAAAATGTTGCCCCTCTCCAGCACTGCAGGTGCTGGAGAAAAACTTGTCACAGGACTCCTGTGCTGGACTGGGTGACTGGTGGAATGCTGGAGGAACTTGCTTGGAACTTTTAGGCTGGATGTGAATCAAACGCAGAAGGCACTGCTAGTCAGGAGGTCTGTATGCTTGGGGAGGGCCTGTCCTCTGCCCAGCATGTTCTGTAGTCTGTCTGCTTTCTGTTCTTTTCCTCCTGTTTTTCATGTACTGCAGACTTAATGACTGGTTTTCTGGCCTCCAGGTAGTTGCCTGGAGAAAAAATTATGAAAGGTTACTTTCCCTTTTGTAAAGTGTCAGGATAGGTAGGAGGCTGAAGGCTGCAAAGTGAAAAGAATCCATGCAGTTAGGAGGTTTGGGAAAGCAGGGCAGCAAGTCAGCTGACTTTGCATGTTAAATGTTGGAATTGAACATGGATTAAGACTCGCTCTGTTCATGACAGTGGGGAAGAGAACCTCTCAAGGTCTCTCAGGCTGGGAAAAACTTTGGCTGGCCTGTAGTCCAACTTCCTGCTCACAGCTGGACCGGCTCTGGGATGGGACCAAGTTGTACTGGGCTTGCATCCTGTCATGTCTTGCAAATCTCCAAGTCTAGAGACAGCACAGCTTCTCTGGGCCCCATTCTGGTGCCTCTCTGTCATCACTGGGAGAATAAAGCTTCTCTTTATGTGCAGTCTGAACCTCTTTTGTATCAATTTATGTCTGTTGTCCCTTGTCCTCCCACCATGCAGTGCTGTGAAAAGCCTGGCTTCGTCCTTGGTTTGCCAATAGCCTGTGGCACCTTTTAATATAGGTCAGCCTTCATTCCTTGTTAGGAAATTGTAACTTTGTGATTAATTAAAGTAAATAAAAATTTATATGAGCTTGGAAGTAACGGCAGGGATAACATAGTGATATATTGATTTTGTTATGCAATATAACATCAGTGAGTGTAGCTATATTGAGCAAGCTAGCATGTAGACACTAATTGAGAGGGAAAGATCTTTATTTACTTTTGAGTGTAGTGTTTGCAACAACTTACACACTTCTCTTTGTAAAAGAACCAAATAACCATACCCCCATTCAGTGAGGGAATTGAACATTGTATTTAAAAATTGTACTGCAAGCCTCCAAATATCAAAGTAGCTAATCTGTTCTTAGGAATGCCAGAGCATCTGTCCTCTGGGCAGGTATTTGACTTCGGATTTCAGAATTTTAGATACCAGTGATTTAGATAATCAGGGTTTGTCTCTGTATCCAGAGGGTTTTATTCATCCTGTGGAAAACTAAAGAGCTAGCCAGGCATTAGCTTCCTTAAATAAAGAGATACCCCCTTTCTAGTCTCGTCTTTGTTTCCCATTGATGAAGCAAAATGTTGTGTGTGTTCATGTAGGTTTTATTCTTTCATAAATAAAATAATAGCTTGTATAATAAATACTCTCACTATTTCAGTGTGTAGCTGGCTGATCTGATTAAGGGCCCTGTCCTCAGATATCTGATCAGCTTATGAAGTATTTCTATGGTCACTAATCTGCATTTCAGAAAAGATGACTGCTGTAGAAATTTTGACTATCTCTATCTTCTTGGAGATGCACAGGGATAAGATGAAAGGCACTGGACACAAGCAGCACAAGGCCAGTTACAAGGAGGGTAGAAATTTGTACCATGAAGGTTAAAGGCACAGTTGGTTTCTCAAAAGGACAATGGGATTTCTACCCTCTGAGATGCTCAGGGCTTACCTGAGCAACTGATCTAAGCTGCCCCTGGGCTGAGCAGAGGTTGGGCCACACCGAGCTTCACAGTAGCCTTCCATCCTATATCATTCTGTACTTATGTGCAAACAACATCCCGTATTTCAGTGACAGAAATCATAGTGCTCTAGCAGTAAGACCCAGGTGCTTAATTTGAAAACCTCTAGATAAAAAAGACAGTGCTTCTCATCAAGCAATACAATTAATGAAATTTTGTGTCACAGGTGACCTAAAAAATCAGTTCAGCATGTCGGTGTAGGGAGCATCTGGAGTTTAGCACTGAAACATTGTGATTTATTTTTACAAGAAGCACTTTTCTCTGCTGTTAAGAGGAGAAGACTGTTTATGGGTGACCAAATTAATGCATCTTTGGCAAAGACTTTTGTAAATTGTGGGTTGAGTAGGGTAGGTGAGAGCGTTCTGACTGAAGACAACTTGAAATAAATTTTACTAATCTGTTTAAATGTACATGGTTTTGATGGTTCGTTTGGGGAGGGAGTTAGCATTTATTTCCATTTGGAGCATCAAGTTAGATACTATCAAAGCATGCAAATTTAATTAGGGAGTAATTAAAAGGTGAAGTAACATGAAGTGTGTATGACAATTTTCTTGTTCCTTTTTCAGACTAATTTTGGCTTTGCCTTAACACAAATGCAGTTTATGGATCATTTCTTCTTTCCAGTCGCATAGAAATCAGGTGTTGCATTAAGTCTTCCTGACTTCCAAATGTCTGCAGTTACACTGAAGCTAGATTTGGGCTGTCTAACAGAGCTTGCCTGCGGTAAATGAGACTGGATTTATTTCCTTGACTTTCATTGTGTAGTTTTAAAAAAGCTTAAGTTGTTGATGTTAAACTTTGCTTGCTTTTCAATTGTACCTGGTGCCAGGTTGTTGAAGTTCTGGTTTTACATTCTGCCTCTCTGTATAGAGGATGCTTCTGGAGGAGATGTGAATGCAGCTGCAGTTCAAACAGTTTGTTTAGGTTGATGTCTCCTTGTATTATATCTGGTTGGCCATTCACATCTACATCTTCTGAGGCTTTGCGGTATTGAGAAGAGCCTGGCTGAAAGGCAAGACTAGAATTTTTTAGGGTAAGGATGAGCTGTTTGAAAGACATAGAGTTTATGGTGCTCAAGAGATCTATCAAGGGTTTCTGTTCTTTGTGTTTAGCTCTTGGACAACTTCAGTGGAGCAACATTTAAGAGTTGTCTGTGGTAGGGTGGCTGTAACAGTCCGTCATTAAGATCCCTTTTGTGAGGGTTCTTCCCTTTGCTCTTGAGTGTGAAGGTGTTTGGAGGGCATGTTGTTGCACAGAGTGGGGTATCTTCATTTCTTTTCTCCCCAATTTATTTTTATCTGTATAAACGTGATTAGTTGTTGGGATTTTATATTCCCCCTCCACCTCCAGAAAGCTGAAATTAGGCTATGGTGGTGTTTCCTCTGTGCCCGCCACTGGTATCATCTTTCTGGTGTTTCCAAGCTGTGTTACACTGAGTCTTAGGGACAACAAGAACACCAAGTTATGGGTGTTCAACCATGTTTTAAGTTGAAGATGGATGGAATAATAGTCGGTGAAAATTTTTAAGCAATCTGTGGTGACAACTATCTGTAGGCTAAGGTGTGTCATTTTTGCTGTTTTCTATTGTGAACCTTGGGGTTGATCTCTGAGAAGGTGAAGTGCATGCCTTGATGCATTTCCTTCATCCTTCTTGAGCAGGAGGAGGTTAATGGAGTCTTCACTAGGAAGTATGTATTCATTTGGAAGTATGACAAGAATGCTGAAAGTTGGATTTAGAAACAAAAAGCAAAAGAATCCAGGAATACTGGTGAGGAGAAGGAAGTACCCAGGTGCTGGAGTTGTGAACTTTGCTGGAAACAGATGTGGTACCATTCTTTACTTCTTCTGCATGAAGTTCTACAACTCTTGAGTTTGTTTTAGCAGAAGTAGTAAATGAGAAACAGTAACGAAGAGTTCTTCGGAGGGAGCCAGAAACAGAAGATTTTTACCTGTTTGGAGTTTTTGTTTGTTTGTTTTTTACAAATGAGGCTGACCCTTATGTTGGGTTTTAAGGTCTTGTCTTTGTCAGAGGGAAACATCTGGCTCTTTCATCCTGATCCTACTGTTAAAACAGCTGGAAGTACTTAGACAACATGTTGCCCACATTTGTATTCCTTCTCTCAGATTTTATGTACAGCAAAAATATTTTGCTGCCAAAGTTATTTCTCATCCTCGTAGGCAGTGTGGATTGAGATCCAGGCTCCTGCTGGCCAATGATCCTGACCTCTCACCTCATCTGGCTAAAGACAGATTTTGACATCACATCCCTTGCAGTGTGTCTGAAAGTGAACCGGTGAGGTAGAGAATGCATGCTAAATACACATCTCTGCTAGAAAAGGCAGAAAATGTGCTTGGATCACATAATGTTTATGATCCCTTTGGTTTGTTTCCAACAGAGGCAGAATTTTATCTCTATCGGGTGCGGAGTAAGTGCTGGCACTCAGCTACTGTAATTCCTTTCAACAACAGCTTATATGTCTTCCTTGACTTCTCTTTGATGTAACATGTAAGTGAGTTTTTTAACTTTGCAAAACATGGAAGCAGGGAGGAAAATGGCTGATCAGGTCTGAATAGGTTTCTGTTGAATACCTGTGATGTATATAGGCACAGAAGAAACCTTATGTTCTTGTAGGGCTTTAATTTTTTAATATTCTGATGACACCAGTATGGTATGTGGGAAGTTGATAAACATGGTTTATCCACAGAGGGATACTTGGAAAATAAATAAGGGGAAAGCAGCTAAGATGGAAGTCTGCATAACGTTTGTATTTCTTTTTCAGAAATAAGATGTACATAAAAGCAAATTTTTATGGTGTTACTTGATCAGTTTTCTTTTTTGCAGGAACCAAGTGGTTTGTGATTGCTGAGATTTTGTTATTCAGCACTTTTTGTATGATATCTGGTGAGGGTAGCAATCAAATTCTATTTGATTTGTTAAGCTCCCAAAACAGTGAGTACTGAGATATTGAGGCAAAATAAAATAAAACTAAAACACCTGGTTGAATACCTAGTGGGATGCAGGTCTGGAAATGTTTGTTACAGCAAGCAAATTATTTAAATGACAAGGACAAAGGATTAATGGCAGCTAAGAGAAGTTGTTCAAGTCATAAATACGTATTATTAGAACTTGATTTAAGCTTTTTGGTTTTGGTTCTGAAGAAGTATGTTCAGATAAGAAACAGTTCAAGTTCAGTTGATACTGAAACAAAAACATGTTTATACAAAAAAAACCCCAACTTAAAATGCAAGAGTGCATTTCTTATAAAATACGTGTTGACCCAGTGAACTTTTAAATGGCATTTTAAAAAGCCAAAAAGCTTTTATTCATATGATGGAAAAAATATTTTTAATTACCTTATGTAATTATGCAGATTACCTAAATAAACTCTTCAAGAAATGCCTGTAGATTGGGACTTGAGCGAGAAAGAAAATGTCTGTTAAAACTGATGGTAACCGCTGTGAAGTGTCACTTAGGTTTATATTGGTCATGCTCAGGCTGGCCGCCCTAATATTATGTTTTGAGAAAATAGTTGCAAATGACATGTTCCAACTCTTTGAACGAAAGGAAGGCCCTTCAGTGCAGCAGGGAGCTTTGTGTAAGCCATGGGTGGGGGTGTTTATAGTGGCTGAAACTTGTTTTCTGAATGACACTTGGATTCTGGAAAATAATAGATGTGGCTGCTGCCAAGGTTCAGTGGTGGGTCACGAAAACGAGGTGAAGCAGAGCTTGGCTGTGTCGGCGTCGGCTGAATCAAATGCTGCCTGTGCGTGCGGCGTTCTGGGGAGGAGAAATCACCACCGAGTTTGTTTTGCACTGCAGGTGGAACCACTGTAACTCCCTGTTGCATTTGTTACTTACAGTGTACTTTTTCATGAGGTAATTGCCATTTGAGGCACTTTTGAAGTAGTCAGGAGCAGACACCGGATACAGAATGGGAAGTGTGGTTCTTCGCTGTGCTGCTTTTCCATTGTGGGTTTGAGCAGCCTCTGCATAGTGTGTGATCTGCAAATGGGAAAGCCATTAGCCACAGAGCAAGGTGCTGCCTGTCTGGAGAGGTTCAGGGTGAATTTAGATTCTGTTCAGTGGACAGAGATGGGCAAGGAAGCCTGTAGGCAGCACAGCCATGGAGTACTATACTGCCTGAGTGCCACCAGGAGATCCATTGTCCCTGTGGAAAGTCAGGAACCTAGTTCAGGTGGAGAGATGGTAAATAGAAATCATCTAGGAAAGCTAAATCTGAATCTTGTTCATAAAACATAGATCCTTTCCTCCAGAAAAGGTTTTGTTTAACATGCCAGTCAGTATATTTCTCCTCTACACTGGAGACTTGATGAAGCAGGAAGGTGAGTAAGCTGTGTTGCCCCCTTGGCACTGACCAGAACTGGTTCTCCTTTCTCAGAACTTGGAGCAGGGTTTTTGTCAGCGTAGCTGCAACTTCTGCTTGAGGGCTTCTGTGCCTTCACTTGGCTGGGGGATGCAAAGAGCCTGTAGTTGTTTGAGCTGTCCTAGGTGCTTCCAGAGTTTTGCTCTTTGTGACTGGTGGGTTAAAAAATAACCCATTTTGTTACTTAGTTTAGTTACATTTCTTTGGAGGATGGTGTTTTAGGACATTCAAGGTTGAAAACATCTTCCTTTTTCTCATTGCTGCAGTATCGATGGCATGTGCTATTGGTTTTGCAGTCAGTTTTGTTAACTGATGACCACAGGGGGAATTAAAGCTTGGGCAGTACTGAAGATTGGTTGATGGAAGTAAAGTAGGAGTGCTTTATTTTTTTGGCACCACAGAGGCATTTAGTTCTTATTAACTATGTTTAAACAGGACCTCCTACTCCCCTGTGTTTATTGGTTTTGAGACTGCAACTCAAAACAATTCACTTTGTGCAGATGCTTTTGATAAAGTCTTTCTCAAGCTATTGTGACCCTGGCAAAATATGGAAGTAGGATAATGTAAGGGAATCAGGACTTAGCGACAAGGCATTCCAAATGTACTGTGGGAATATAGATAAACTATAAACTTTTCATTCAGGACCAAGTAAATGACATATATGAAAGAGGGTTTCAGGCTGTCTTCAGGGTTGTACTTCCTCATGGCCTTTTTTATAGTTTTAACTGGAAAAGATGCTGATACTACCCTTTAATTTCTGCTCGAGGAAGCTTGTGGGTTTTGAGTACTTGTGGTGTAACTGGTCATTTGAGTTTTGCAGATATAGTAAGTGTTAATTAAGTTTAGTGCAATCACAGTCTGATCTGATTTGGAGCCCGAGACCTCCATTGTCTGTATTTAAAAATAAAAATCTATCATTTTGAACCTGAGAGGTGGCTGGTTATATAATAAAGTTCTTAATAGAGTGAAGTGCAGTTGAAGATGGCTGAAACTGCAGTTCCCTATTTGTTTTAAGGTTTGTCCAGTAACTGTTACTATGACAAAAGGACTATTTGTTTGTTGTCTTAGTTTAAATATTTACTTTCTTATGTAGAGATAAAATCAAAGTTCTCCCCCTACCTCTTGTATTTCTGAGTTCCATGGTCCAATTTCTACGGTTTTATGTGTTGTGCACACAGGTGGTGTTTGTTTCTGGCTGGTGGCTCCTTATTTTTCCCCATGAACAGATGAAAGTGGAAGGAGAAGGTTTCGTGGTCATGGAGGATGGAGTTTGGACAGAAATTCTCCTTTAGTTGTTAATGCTGAGCTCTTGCACTTGCCAGCAAGTTATTTAAGTTTTTAGAGCATAGAACAACACAGTAGCAAGATGTCTTATTGTTTTAAGCTCTGCAACACCTCTATGAGCAAGATTTTCACATTAATGCCATGTCTCTTACAAAGACTTTCAAAGGAACCTGATGCTGTACTGTTTTTTTTACCCAAGTCAATTTCCCTCACTGAAATATTTTCTGCTCCTTTTAATATACAAAATAATAAAACAATAAATTATATAAATTGTATTATAAAGTTCTTCCAGTTGCTTTAGGTATGCCTGTACTGTGTAGTGCTGTGGGGTATAGGAACGCCTGTACTAATAATGCCAAATGGGGCTGACTGGGAATCAGAGGTAAAATAATCAGAGGTCTGCCATCTCATGGCTAATTAACCAAGGTGCAGCATTTCACCTAGTTGTTTGCCAGGTCCTACTGCCTCTACCACCTGCCTTGGGCTAGCTGGAGAACCTTGTTGTGATGGATTCATGGAGTTGTGCTGAAGTGAGCTCAGACTTGGTGTCCCTTGTTGCCTTGTGTGTGTCCACTTGCAAATTCTAAGATGAATATTGTATAACTCTGAAAACAAGAGGCAGACAAACTAGGGGAGAGGCCAGGGAAAACTGCATGTTCAGTAGCTTCACAGTTGCTTAGCTAGGTTAGTGTCAATGTAGCTTAGTTCTTATTCCCCTGCTGTAATGATGAGAAATCACTTGGTTCCTCAGAGGGATGCTCTTGCTGATCACGGGCTGTCAGTGCATTAATTACTGGGCTTGCACTTTGTATTAACTCTTTTAGCAGTTCATATGCTCTCAGTGAATATCATTTAATCAGAGAAATACTGCTGTGTATCCATTTTAGTTTGCTACAGTTCGTTTTCCCAGAGCTATTTAAAAGATTTCTCAGTTTGTGAAAGTCCAGTTGTCATAAGAATGACTGTTCTTTCATTTCAGAACAGCAGAGCTCTGTGACTTTATTGCCACATTTATATTCTAACCTTTTTCTCTTTTACCTAGTGAGAGAGCAGCTTTGGTGTTGAAGAGAAACCTTGGAAAGGAATGGGCCCTGTTCTCTTGAAGCTGTTTGCCCTGATCCCAGGAATGCCCTAGAGGTTAGTGACGTGAATGCTGAAGAGCTTTTGTGGAAATTGCCTTTTGATTTGTAATTGGCACACTCTTCAATAAATTCTGTGTGAAGCAGTTCATTTGCCTGTCACAGAAAGGGAGTTAATTCAGGCACTGTCAGAACACAGTCAGCTTAAAATTGCTGTACCCAAACAAAATTTAGGATTCTGTTTATCTGTGTGGATGCTGTGGAAATACATTGCTGGATGGTTGCAGAAAGTTTTGTGGGTGTGATGCATGTTTAGAGACAAGCTGTGTTAAACTTGGAGGTTTTAATTAATAGGTTAAGAATTATCATAAAGCATGCGACTGTAGTGCCCGATTCTTTTTTGAGTTTCTCAGGTCTCTCATTTCTGCTTTGAGAGAAGAATACTCCTGATCTTCAGTAGAATTGACAGGCTAGGAAGGGTCCATTCTGTATCCACACAGAGAGGTAATGTCATCTCTACTTCTGCCTCAAGTGACTTGTATTTTGGTGTTATATCCTAGTTTATTTGGGTTTGTACAAACTGTATAGCCTGCTTGCTGTGAATGTTTTTCCCCAGAGCTCTACAGTCCTGCTACAAATATTACAGCCTACAAGAGGCTTCCTTTTGCAATTAGAACATTCAGGCTAGTTTACTTCCATGTTTTTTGGAAAGATAACAAGGATTATGTAGATTTATCACTTAGTGGATTCCTTTTTAATTAGTGATGTAAAAAAAGCTTGTATAACTATTAAATTCAGTAAGGCTTGGTTTTGCTGATGAAAAACGAATGTAGCAAGTCAAGTTTGATGAAGTAGTGAGAGGGGGAGAGGGAAGAAGTAGGCCTGTTGAAGTGCTTCTAAAGCAAAGAGGTGAATTTCCATAGGAACAGTTGAGTTAAACTCTATTAAATCCGTCTGGTTTACTGTAAAGGATTCTAATCTTTGTTAGCTTACTTAACAAGCATAGGTATGTGTGGTGTGGCTACTGAAGAGTAATGTCCAAGCTTTGCTAGGACACCCTTTAACATACACACCTTTTTAGAGCAAAAAGAAAAGCAACATAATAGATAAAAGGCTGCTGCATGTCACAGACACAGAAAGTGAAGAGGTGACACAGTGGGATAAGACTTGTTAGTACAAGGAAATGTTAGTTGGCATCACTCTTTGAGGCATGGAGAGCTCAACAACTGCAAGTTCTGCCACTTGTTATCAAGAGCTTTAGTCAGTGATGTAGTCTCATCATTTTTATCTTTTTTCATATAAAACTGAGAGGTGTAAAGTGTTCAAGGGGAGGTATCACTTCTAGTTTAACAAAAGCATATGGAAGACAAAAACCCCAAAGCACATCTTTCCATGTGAAATCCTGCACTCCAACATCAATGCTTTCATTCTATCTCTGTGCTGCTGCTTTTGTTTTCAGTGTTTTATTCATTAACAAAAACCACAAACTTGTCCACTGTCTGACAGAAATATAACTTTTTTTACTTAATAGAAAATTTCTAGCTCCCTTCAACCTATTGTGTTAAGATGTTTCTGAGACATACATACACAAACACACACTCATATATATATATATATACACGCACACTGCTTTTTGGAGAATAAAAGAAGGTGAAAGATTCATCTCCTCTAATGTTAGTCTCCCTCTTGACTTAGTAAAAGCAGTTGGTTTCAAGCAGCCTGTTGAATGCAGAGTATTTTGTGAATCTGTGAAACTGTCTTGTTAGAATCATGATCTGCTATTCAGATACTTATGTAGAAAATAGTTCCTTGGCACTTCATGCATCCTGTTCTTCCAGTTCTGAGGACATGCAAGAACTGGCAGAGCTTAATGTCTTGGTTTTAGGGTTGTGGTTATATTCCTTTCAGACCCAAGCCTGCTATATTTGAATTGGTTGAGCTCTCCATGGGGCCACATTGAGTTTCTCTCCAGCTGTGGCATGGCTTACCTGCAGCTACATGGATAATAGTAAAAGTTGTGATGCAGTTTATGAGAGAACATAGGAGATAATGAGATAAGGGAAGACAGCCAACCAACATGAATTTGCCAGGGAGAAAATTGTGTCAAATTAATTAGTTTGCTTCCTTGACAGATGAATTAGATTGGTGCATAAGGGAGGCAAGGGATAGAAGTGATACAGGTAGAAGTGTATAAAGTTTTGAAGGATGTTGTTTTGAGAGTAATATGTGCAGTGGTTTTGGGTTTTTTGTAAATGGGATCTTCCTTAAATTACTATATTGCAGGAGCAAAATTTATTAAAAATGGTTCTGTGGAGCACTTAATAGTCAAGATCACTTGGGAAGGCATTTGAAGTAGGCTTCTATACTAGCTTGTCATGGCTGTATTTGTCAATGACACCCATGATTTAGATTTTAGTACATGGAGTAGAGTTTACTTATGAGATGTGCAGGTGATGTCAGTTTGGGAGCAGACAGAATGGGCTTCCCAGTGTGTTGATATGAAGCTGTTTGTCACTGGGGTAAGCTAAGTGTGTGTGTTGGCTTGACCTGACTCACTCTGTGTTTATTTGTTATACCACAGGAGCTCAGTCAGTGTATATAACCTAATTATGCTGAGTTTACTGGGTTGGATGGCCTCGTCCAATGCTCACAGCACAGCTTGTTGTACTTTTCTATCCTTTAGAAAACTGCAGCATTGAAAATTATTTGTAGCACTTTCTTTATTCTGCCATGGGGAGAAAATGTCTGAGTAGGGAGGAGTGACCATATTTTTTAAGAGCTTTTATAGAATAAGATATAAAATATAGAAATAGTTGTGATCTTGGAATGGTGTTGGAGAAGTCTGACATACTGCTTTGTTTTAAATTCACTGTGATAGGAAGAGATGTGCCATGCTTTTGTACACACAATGCTCTTCTCATAGTTGTCAGGTTATGATGAAAGATTCATTTCGGGGCTCCCTTAGAGGTAAACACCAGTGTTTCACACCGGGTCAGTAATTTTTGCTAGCAATAGATTAATGCCTGAAACTCCCTTTGACATGTTCCCATCTGTTGGTGATGCCATGGTTTCTTATAGATGTGAAGCACAGTGAGGCAAAAATATATCTCTATTTAGGTTATCTCTGTGGGGATGATGCTCTCTGTTTCTGTGATCCCTGCTGCTGTTTTCCTGACTTCTTGGGATATGGCTTATTTCTTGATATCCTAGGAAATGTTTTTCTAGCAAAACTACAAATTAAGAAGGTACACCTTAGCAGCAGAGTGCTGCACCAGTGGGGTGATTGGAAAAACAAGAATGCTGTGAAAGTTTCATGCCTGATCTTCCATACCAAAGTGAGGGGGGATATTGGAAGAGCCATTGCTGATAAGTGATAGCCTGTGAAAGGCAAGCCTTAGGCAGTCCCTTGGAAAGACTTGTAAGTCCCATGAATTGAAACAAACTGGAGGCTCAGTAAACCTAGTTTTAGAGCTTTCCCTTGTTTGATTTTTATTTCAAGAAGCTGCCTGGGAGAAATATCAAAGGCACATTCCTGTAGATGCAGGAATAACTGCTCAAAGTGCTGGGAGGATGAAACTGATGTACAGCAATTTTTATAAGTGAGGAAATAACAGTGCAGAAGGGGGCTACCACCTACCTGTGTTGCAGTGAGAGCATATTACAGAGTACTGTTTACTCCTCTTCTTTAGTGTTGCTAAAAGGTCACCTTAGGAGAAGACAGAGAAGTAAAATCAAATTAAAGAAAGAAATGAATGATAAAATTGTGAAGGAATATATGGATGTAGAAGAGAAGAATTGTGAAGGAATATATGGATGTAGAAGAGAAGAAGCTGTGATACTATTGTTGCAATTAAATCTTAGTATTAAGCATTTATTTACATAATTCTTTCACGTGCCTTTGTTTGTCAACATATTGCAGGGTTTCACTCTGATTATTGCATTGTGTTTGTCTTAAAAATAAACAAGGGTAATTATCCTCATTCTGTGCACTGCTTACTGTCAAAGCTTAAAAAGGACACAAAACCAGAGAAAAGGAGTAGCACTGAAAAAAATCTTTGTTTCTCTCTTCTGGGGAGCAAGTTCTGTCCCCAGATTCTTTGTATACAGAAACAGCCAAACACAGTACAGGGTCATCTAAGTGACCCCATACACTTTCATAGATGCACTGCAGAAGCCAGGACTTGCATTAAATAACTACCCAGTGATTTCTGTAGCTGTAAGTGACATTACAGTGCATTTGATAGACAATTACTGTCTTTTTTTTTTTGTTTTCTTCTTTATGATTTTTCCTCCAGTAAGGAAGTCTATTTCCTTAGTGTGAGTATTGTGTATGTGTGTAGGTGAATCCAAGGGAAAAATGTGAATAAACTCCGTGTCAGTAATTGTGCTTTTACTATGTGGTTGTTCAGGCTCTTTTCTGGGATAAATGTACTTAAAAAGCAGTGTCCACTGTGGTCATTTGAGCATCATTCTGGGAGAATTCTTTTCAGAGAACTGCAGCTTCAATCCTAATTTGTTTTCTGTACTCTTGGTTTTTACTAGGAAGAGAGGCAAGTATAGTGGTGAGACATAACATGTGAGTTAGGATAAACATAATGGATTTCCTTGGAAAATACTACCACTTCTGAATAGTTGTTACTGAAACAAAACACTTGCCAGTTCTAGACTGTATGGTGCTGCACATGAAAGTTGCATTGCAAGCTAGAATAGTAAGCAGTGTTAAAAAAAACACAACAAAATAACAAACCCCCGAAAAGCAGGAAAAGAAGAAAATCCACATTGCATCTGATCTAGATTCTAGTAAGGTCTCTCGTCCTTTTTTTTTTTTTTTTTTCCCGCAGAATAATTAGTTCTGTTGTGTCCAGAATTGAAACATACTTACTTTCCTGTGAGATAAGAGAATCAGGAAAATGTCATCTTGCAAATTAATTTGTGAGCCATGATACATCATTCTCCTTTGCAGTGGCTGTGCTGCCGACCAGATGTCTTTTTGCTCGAGCACACAGTTTTTCATTTGCTCTGGCACTAGTGTGATTTTGATTTATTCTTTGTGAAGCAGCTGTATCAGTTCCTGCGGCCTGTGGATTGGCAGGAGGAGGGATCCCTTCCCTTGGTGTGGCAGCCCACCGGGAGGGAGCAGCTGCTCCTCGCTCACAGACACACCCGCCCGGGCACTGGTACAGACGGCGCGGGGGGCTGGCGGTGCAGAGCTCGGGAGAGCTGCCTGACTGCCGCAGGGATGTTTACTAACCAAGGGCTGGCAGTGCCTTGGAGGCACAGGAGCTTGTCTCCTATCTCCAGTGTCTTACAAGGGGAGGACTTGGCAACTAAGATGCTTGCACTGAACTTTAAGAATTCAAGGTAGGATGAGACCTAAATGAATCCCAGCTACTCTTACTTTTTTGCATGATACTTCCCCCCCCAGACTAACATTTAATTCCGTGACTACCGCATGTGATGTTGTAACTCTTGTCAGACTTGCTGTTGCAGGAGAAACTGTACCAAAGCTGAGATTGAGCAGAGATTTAGTCAAAATCTAGTAATATTTTTGAATAATACAAATAATGTACCCATGCATAATTTTCTGTGTTTAGGATATTGACTCTAGAGAAGTAAGGCAAAAGTAGGTAGTTCACATTTATCATTCCAGCTAAGGAAGAAAAGAATTGATTTTAGGTTGTCACATGGGTAGTTTTCAAAATGCAGCTAATATGAGCCTTGAGTGCAGTAGTTTTGCTGTGAAGCAATCTTGTTATCGAATTATGTTACACATGTTCTAAGAAATCTAACAAAGCTGGAGAAAATAGTATTAAGGTAGTATTTTCCCTGTCACTTGAGTGCTATAGGCTTTATTTTTTCCCTTTGAATAAAGAAACTCACTTTTGTGGGGATTTCCAGCTGTCCTATTTAATCTTACAGTACACTGCAAACTGGTGTCAAGAAATCATTTATTCACTGTGAAATACAGCTTTTATTTTGGCACTATTGCCAAGCAGGGCTAAAATATGAGTAATGAAGAGAAAAACAAAAATAGTTTTGAAAGTAGTTATGGTTAATAGTAAATATACCAACTTCTTCATTGGCAATCAAAAATAAGCAAAATAAGTATGGATTTTCTAAATATTGCAGCTTCATCCCTTTATGAAAGACACCAACTTTAATATACAAGAATGTCTACACCCACTTTGATCAATTAATAAGTGTGCCAGTAAGTGTGCCGTTGAAAAAAATTTTCACAGGAGAACTGAAAGAATGCATTCATTTGAGTAATTAATATTGCTCTGCAGTTCTAGTCTGCTTTGTAGGTTTGTGTTTTTTCTTGTTAAGTGTTTATTTTGTGGGGAGTGTTTTGTCTTTTCTTTCCCCTCTTTTATTTTTTCCTGTTATATCCTTTATCTGAGCCATTCACTGCTGGAGATGGAAACCTTGCAGCTCCGATGGGCTACTTCTAAATCCAGACAGCTCTGTCCTGCCTTGGATCTGTCCCGGGCTTTCTCTGCAGGACAGATTTTACCCAGTGTTCTGGGGGCAGCAGTCTTTTGTGTAACTGGGGAGCTAGAGCTGTTTTCTGTAAGGAAAGATTCACAATCAGCTATTTTCTCTTTACTCTTTGCTCCATCTGAGGCTCCTGAGAAATGTTTGCATGTGCAGTCTGGTGGAGCTGTATCCAAAACTAGGCTGGGAGCCCAAGAAATAATCTAGCTCTGCCTGCAGTCCTCAGGTGTTTGAAGACTGAAGATGAGACTGAGAGGGGTTGAATTGCTTTTATCTGAAATTTGTGACTGTCATCCCTAGAGGATCTTCAACAGAGAGGGGTCAGGGGAAGGAGAAGCAGAAGACAGGGAAGGTGGGGAGAAAAGACAGTGCTTTTCTCCCCTTGTTACAATAGTTAGTTACACAAAGCATAGGGATCTTTACTGTTTTTCCCAGTGGTGGTGCCTCTTAAGAGGAGCAACTGAGGGCAGTGGGGTTGCTTAGCCTTGGGAGACAGAGGCTTGGGGAGGACCTTATTGCTCTCTGCAACTAACTGAAAAAACATGCTAGTGAGGTGCAGGTCAGTCTCCTGTCCCAAGTAACAAGTAACAGGATGAGAGGAAATCACAGAATTGTAAGGCTTGAAAGGCATCTCTGGAGATCATCCAGTCCAGCCTCCCTGCCAGGGCAGGGTGGCCAAGAGCAAGTGATGCAGGAACATGTCCAGGTGGGGTTGGCATGTCTCCAGAGAGGAGAGTCCACAACCTCCCTGGGCAGCTTGTTCCAGGGCTGTGCCACCCTCAGTGTGAAGAAATTCTTCATCATGTTGAGGTGGAACTTCTTGTGTTTTAGCTTATGGGCATTGCTCCTCATCCTGTCACTGAGCACTGCCAAGGAGAGTCTGGCACCATCCTCTGGGCACCCACCTTTGTGATATTTATGTGCGTTAATGAGATTTCCTTCAGTCTTTTCTTCTCCAGGCTAAACAGGCCCAGCTTCTGCAGACCCTCCTCATAAGAGAGGTGATCCAGACCCCTCATCATTTTTGTGTCCCTCCACTGGACCCTCTCCAGTAGCTCCTTGTCTTTCTTGTCCTAAGGAGCACAGAATTGAACATGGCACTCCAGATGTGGCCGTACTAGGGCTGAGTAGAGGGGCAGGATCACCTCCCCCAAGCTGCTGTCTTTGGATGCACCCCAGGATCCCATTGGCCCCCGCCATCAAATGGCCTCAAGTTGTGCCAGGGAAGGCTTCAATTGGATATTAGGAAAAAGTTCTTCACAGGAGGGATTATCAAACAGTGGAGGAGGCTGCTGAGAGAGGAGGCTGCTCCAGTCAACATCCCTGGAGGTATTTAAAAGATGTGTAGAAGAGGCAATTGGGAACATGGTTTAGTGGAGTACTTGGCAATTCTGGGTTAGAGGTTGGACTTGATGATTTTAAGGGTCTTTTCAAGCCTGAGTTGTCCTTTGGTTCTATGCTGTGTGGTGTGCAAAACTTGATTCCAGTAGAGCTCAGTGGATGTCTTTGGACCATACTAGTTTCAGGCAGTAGAGACATGTATGCAAGAATTTCTGCTGCTTTTCCTTTCATCTCTGGACTGAATTGCTAATTATAAGGTCTTGGGCTGTTTTATTTAGTTTTACACTTAGGAATACTATGAACATGCAGGTTAAAACATTGGGATTATTCACCCTTATTTACTTCCTATTGCTTTGGAAATAAACAGGCATTTGTGCTGAGGGTTTAATGCTGATTTAAATGCAGATATGCTGCTGTTTATATTGCAGTCTTTCTGCCTCAGTGGTAGCAGAGAGAGGAATTTTATTACATCAGCCAAACATGTGCTGGTAGGATAATTTTGTTGTTTTTCTTATCTGTGTTGTTAGAAACAAGGGTGGCTCTATGGAGACAAATTTTACAGGTAATGTGGGCTTCTACTTACTGCTCCTTCATATGCAAATTTCCAGAAGAAGAAGAAATGTTTTCTTTTGGATGCATAAATGGCTGGTTTACATGGCTGGAGGAAGTTCAGGCTTTAGATTGCTGTTGGGAAGAAAACCCACTACCACCAGCACTACAAATGGGGGCCTGCTTTGCATAATACTGTGCTCTTGTTAAAAAATATGGTGGCTTTTTTAGCTAAATATGAGAACTGTGCTTAGAATCACTATTGTCGTTACTGAACATATCCTGTTGGCTCCTTTGCTTCCTGCATGGCCTTACTATGTGGATGTACAGGCTCTCTCCTGTTCCAGTTTTTCTGGTTTCCTTCCCCATCTTCCCCACCACACCCTCCCACTCCCCATTACCTGGAAAGGTGAATAGACCAAAGCACTCTTTCCCATTCGTGGTGGTGGCTCATTGTTTCATTATTGATGTGGAGGCAATAACTTTCCTAGGAAGGCTTTTTTGCTTTGCTTGTTTGCTGCAAATGCAAGAGCCACTCTCTGGAGCAATGTTTTTATTCCTATGCATTTGTTGATGTCTGCATGCCAACCAAGCACACACTTGTCTCTTCAGATCCCAGATTATTTTGCTTTTTTGTTTGTTTTTCTCTATGTGTGTCCCCCCCCTTGCATCCTCTCACCCCTTTTCTGTTTTTTTGGGGCTTCTTAGCAGAATTTTCTTTATTGAATTTCATGTTTTAGTCATTGCCTTGCAGTTCAGGTCGTCAAGCTAAAATTTCAGTTGTGCTCTATTCCCAATGAGCTGTAACTAATATTCTGCTTGTCCAGTTAATGCAAATCAGTTTATTTAGGCCTTTTGAAAACAAAACAAAAACTAAACAAGAAAATCAGCATTCAAAGATGCTTAAGATATTTTACCACAGAACACATCAAGAATTCAATTAGAATTTGCTCTCTAAGAATACTGAGGAAGCAAATAGTCTGTTCTGTTTTGGTTTGAGTTTTTTAACCAGTTGTTACCTGTCTTCATGGTATTCTGCATATTTTTCCTGATGCTGCATAGGTTAGTTGGTTTATAACCTTCCGGTAAGATGTTCTGATTGATTCCTCTATTTCAGGTGATTTTGCTGAGGTGCACATGTTTCTGAGATGTTTCAATCTTCCAGCATATGTTCAAAACCAGAATGATGTTTCAGTGCTTACTTTTCCTCTGTGTGTTTTTCAGTGTTTATAGCAGTATTGAGATTTGCAGGATAGTAGGAGTTTGCTTATCTGCTGTCTTGCCAACCAGCTGGTGTGAATGGGGATCATTCCCACCTCAAATATCCAGTTACAAAGTTCCAGATTAACACTAATCTGACAAATTTTAGGTTCCAAAAGTAATCTGCTGTGTTTATAATGTATTCTTACTGGTTACACTGAAGAACAGAATTACTATTCCCTCAGTCCAAAACCTGTTAACTTACTAGGCATCATTTTTCTATAAATAAGTGTTCCAAAAATATTTGTTGTTGGAGAAATGTCTCTATTTTTGTCGTGTTTTGTGTCTGCTCCAGCCGAGTTGGACTTTGTGTCTGCCTGTCGGGATTTTTGTGTTACACATAGTTTTGTCTCTTCAATTAGCATATTTCTGTGGTAGAAAAGGTCCTTTGCATTCCTTGAGTAGAGGAGGAATTGTATGTCCAGATTTTGTGGCAGTCAGAGCTGGATTGCCGGCTTTGAGACCACACTGGAACAGGTCGGAGGAGTGGAAAAAATGCCTTAGTGGTATGATTGCACAAGCACAGGCAAATGGTTTCCTGGAGCCTGGATGTCTACGAATGAGCCACCTGAAGGTGCTAATGCAGGTGTCTCATTTCTAACATAATACCTGTATAGAGCCCAGTACTTTGATCTTCACTGTAACCAGTGGTTAGGGGTAATGAAATATGGCAAGATTGATTTATTTTCTGGAATGACTATTCCTCATCTTGTAAAGCAGAAAGGCTTCTTTTACACATAAAGCTTTTTTTACACATACAACCCTGCAATGGCAATATACTTCTGCCTTGCACAAATTATTGAAAACCTTTTTCTGGTATAAATGTTGCCTTTTTTCTCCAGCCTAGGCAGATATGATGGAACAAGAACAGCTTGAGGTATGGAATTTCCAGCTTCTTTGATGGCTAGCAAACCCAAACTTGTTTTTGGAGATGAGATCTGTGTTTATATGCAGATGGGGTGGTTTAAGACTTTGCATTGAAATTCAGAGGTGAAGGTGTGTAGAACACAGCAGTCAAATACAGATTTCAGGTAGCTTTAGAGTTGGATGGTATTTCTTGGTCTTGTTTTGTGAAGAGATGAAGGACTGTCTGTCACAGATACCTCAAAAATGAGGTTTTCTGCTCCTCCTAGTTGGATGTTGATGCAATATTTACTACGTGCCATTTCGCTTCTGAAAAGTCAAAATTACTTATCTAGTTCCCCAATCTTTTTCAAGAGCTGCTTTTAAACAAGTGGTGGATGTACCTATTCAAATGCTTAAAACAGCAGATTTACCTTTTGGTTCTCAGGATTGTGTGTGATAGTTCAAGACAAAATAAGAATTCATCTTTTCATTTTAGTTGAAAAAGATATAAAGTGTAGAGAGGCAGACACCTTACATTTATGTGTGTGGCCAGTCTAAGTAGCCTGTATTTGAGCCTTCTGGCAGTTTGCTTTTTTGGCATTTGCAATTCCTTAGCTTGGCTATCAGTTTGTTACTGAGCTGGGAAAATGGAAGTTCTTAAGTCTTGTTAAAGGCTTCCTTAAGGAAAAACAGTAATGAGAATTGGGTTCATGGTGGTGACACATCATAATGAGTGCTAAATAAAGATGTAGGAAGTGGAATTATCATCATGCAGTCAAAAATCACATTCTAGATGCAGTGTGGACAGATTTGTTCCTCATAGGAAAAAGAGGCACACATTTGCTTCCCTGTCTCATCTTTACTCTCTGTAAAAGTAACTTGTAGCTCCTTTCTGTTTCATCAAGGTGTGAGTTCTGTACACCATCCCCAGATGTCTGTGAGCAGTGATTGCAGTCACATGCTTTGCCTCCATGTGTGCATGGGTAGTCCTTCATGCCAGGTAACTCTTGCTCTGTGCTATTGTTCCAAGCAATGATGTTGAAGCTGGCTCTCCAGTCTCAAGGGCAGTCTGGATGGTGGGACTGCAGTTGAGATGTTGAAGTTGTCTGTGGTTTTCTTGCACAGAAATAGAAATGAAGAAAAGTGATGCAACTTGAGCTGTGGTTTGGAGAAGTACTGCACACTATTTTCAGCAGGGGTAGGATTTAATACTTTGGTTTACTTAATTTTTTGGAGGTGGCAGAAGAAGTATTCATAGCCTGGAAATACTTAGGTATAAAATTGCCAAGTAATTTTGGGAAATGTGGTTAATAATTAAAGCATTAGAGAATGCAGTGACAGAGTTATCTTCTAGATAGCAAGCTCTGCATAGTAAGTCAGGAGAAGAATAGCTATTTGCAGAAGTCAAAAGCAGTACTTTATTTTCTTATTTGAACAAAATGAAGTGCAAAAGGTTGATATAACTAAAGGTCATTTTCATTTAAGTTATTATTAAGTAAGAATATGTGCATTATTACTCTTTAGCAAGACGACTTTCCTCTATCCCTGCAGCATAGGTCAAAAGTATCACTGTTATTTAATTGTTGTCCTTTTACACTGAATATAAAACATTAACCTTCAGGAGAGTACAAACCACAGGAAATCTACTCTATCAGCACTTGCTATTATGTGTCATTATCATGAATAATTTGTGGGAAATGGAAGAAGACTGATAGTCCGTGTTTTATATCTTTATCTTTCTCAATAAATAGATACTAAAGTTCTTCATATTTGTTGAAGCATTAGGAATTTGTGTTTGCAGAGATTTCAAGGCATTAAGGTCAGATTGAGCATAAGAATAGCGTTTCTAATATTGCATTAATGAGGAATTGTATCTTTAACTGTCAACTGACTGGAGTTCGGAGAACAGGAAGAACATGTCCTGAATCAGGATAGCAAGGTTTTTTTTTTTTTTTTCTTGTTCTTCTTCTTAGAGGTGTTAAAGTGAAAAATAGCTGCATTGAATTCTCAGATTGCATTCTACCCTGTGAACTGAGACGTCTCTGTAAGCAGCTCTTGAACCTACAGAAAGAGACCAGTATTAGGTAGGCCTAATACTGCACTCTCCTAAAAAAGTCAAGATTAAGTTTTTAGGTGGTAACGTAAGGTTCCTCAAGATAAGTTTTGAATTATTTCTGTGCAAAGGAGAAAAAACCCCAATCATACACACAAAAGTCATGACCTTGAAATAATAGTTTGACCTTGCAAATCCTTGCCTGCACACCTTCCTCACTTTCCTTAATGATACTTAGCAATACAAAGGCGGAGTGGGAGTTGATGGTATTTTCTTTTTGGTGGGATTTCTCAATGAAATAGTTCCTGTCTCAGCCAGATGACTGGATGTTTAACAAGAGGAAGTCATAGTTTGGGAATAGGCACTTTTATTACTGGGGCAGAACATGAGATTTGCTTCAGGCCCTGTCTTACAGGGACCAGGCAACATTCCCCAAAGGCATGTGTGCCCGTTGAATCTGTCAGGGAGAGCTCATGGCATCCTTTTCAGCAACACAGCTTGCTTGTGCATCATTTTCTTTGTGTGTGAGTAGTTGTTTTGTGTTTGGTAGCAGCACTGGTGGGGGGGAAGGGAATGGGAGGAAGTAGTTGTGTTCCTCGCTTCCCCTCCTGCTGATGTTTTTGTCTACAAAGAGAATTTTTTATTCCTACTCAGTTCTAAGCACAAATGGATGTGTATCTAGCCAATAACAGCTCTTTATTGTTTCCTTTGAAGGCCAGAAAATGTCCTTTTGAATAGTGTGTATTGGCGATCATCTTCAGAATGTTGGTATTAACTACGTGGGTAGGGAATCTGAAATTCAGGAAAGAAATAACAGACCTAGTAGGGAGGGAACTGGCAGATGTGGAATTTACTGATCCTAATGGACTTCTGTGATTCATTATAGCAAGAAGACTTAAATTTCATTTTCCTGAGATAGTTGGGGTGAAGGAGTGTATTGGTGTCCCATTATAATCTGCAAAGAAAGAAGTTGATTCCTGTTTCACTGCTAAGCTGCTGATGTAATACCAATATAGTGCCTGGAGAAACACTTGTGACTATAATTACTAAGCAGATAATTACCTAGCTGCTTATTTAAATAACATCCTTTTGGAACTAGATGCACAGCTTGGACCTGTAATAGCTATTGTGAAGAGGAGTGTGTCTCATGCAGCTTCTGTCTAGTTTTTTTTCTTCACAAATGTTTTGATAGCTCTAGTAGTATTACCCATACATTATCATACCATAACTCATGTTAATGATTATGTGTGTGTGTTTTGTTTTTCTTGCAGTGTCTGTCTTTGAACTTTTTAAGTTGTTGGTATTTTCTGTAATGTAATTTATGATCATTTTTCCAACAGCTTCCACTAACAGTAAAAAAACCTGAAAATGTTTTGAAGGGTAGAAGTTACCCCGCACTAACTCCTGGGAAACTTCTGGAGAATCTCATAGGTTCATCTTGTGGGATTCCCATATAAATTTAACAGAAAAGTGAAGATCTTTGGTGAATAGCTTTATATCAGAGCTGCTCAAATGGGTCAGCCTCGCTTATGCTCACGAGGAAATGTGCAGCCATCTGACAGCCTGTGGAAAAATAACAAAGGGCTGTTTTCAAAGTGAGGATGCTTATGCTGTGCTTTCACTGCTTGCTTCATTTCTCCTCTCATGGAGATTCTTCTGCTTCTACCACTAAGAGAAAACCATGATGTTTATTACAAGAGCAGTGGTTTTATTGTGCACGTTTGTAATCTACTCATCAAGTGTCTTGTTTTAGTTTTGGTCCATACAGAGCATGATGCTCTGCAACTGCCATTAATTCACATTTTTAGCTGTAGTAGCAGAAGGTGGGTACAATAGGTTGAACTGCTTTAACCCTTCTGATGAACCATGTGCCCTGTCATAGTGGGGCTGCATCGCAGAAATTCCACTTGCTTAGTTTGCTTTTTCAGAATAACTTCTAACTTCTTCCTCGGCTTAAAAAAGCAAAACACCCAACAGCTGAAATGTGCAACTCACAGGTTCCCTATGAAGAGTGTGCCTGCTTGGACCTGAAGAAACTCATCAGTGCTGTGTAGTAAAGAATGTGGGGCAGCAGCAGGGTGTACATGCCAGAAAAGGGAATGCGAGGCAGGAATGAGCCTCCTGTGCTGAGAACAGGTTTCTGTCCTTGCCTTCCACAAAACGCCTCTTGAGGTTTTTGGAGCTGCTCTGTAATTGCATCCTTTGTGTACTGTGTGTTTAGCTCCAGATCACAAGCTGAGAGGAGAAGGACGTCAGCTGGTCTCTAAGGGACACAATGCAAGCAAGCAGAAAGGCATTACAAGATTGTGGGATTAGCTACTCTCCAAAATATCCTCAAATAGTTACCACATTATTAGACATCATCAATTTTAGCATAACGGAAGGTGTGTGTGTGTTCATTCTGTGTATACTGAGGCTGTTGCCATGCCTGTGCTGTAGGGCAGGTCTGTGAAAGGAAGTTGGTTTGTTAGTTGTGATGGATTCTGATCTGGCAGAGCTGAGTGGGACAGAATCCCTGAGGACGTGCACTGCTGTATGTGCAGAGCAGCCTTTCAGTTGTGGTTGCAGGAACCAAGGTGTAGCATCATGCTCAGAGGGATGAAGTAACAATATACTGCCCAGCTGCTCATGAAACATCTGCTGAGAGAGGCAGAGGAGGCTCTTTGGGAAGTGAGTGTGCAATTTAAGACTCTACTGAAATGCATGTGCAGAGCCAGGCCAAATTCAAGCTCTACAATCAGTTACAATACAAGTGTTCCCTAACTTTTGGGTTTGTTTCTCTAAATTGCTGAGCAGGGTGCTTGATTGTCATGTGCTAGCTATAAACAAGCAGTTGTGAGCAGGTGAAGTGACTGTTACTGAAAATACTGGAATATTTTCATTTTTGGCATTAAGGAGTCTTCCATGTTTTAACAATGATTTCAAGTCACATGTGATGGTTGCAAACTGACTGAGGATTGTGCAGGTGCTTTCACTTACTAGAATAGGAAGACCCTTTCTTCTAGATAATTGTTTGTTTGTAATAGAAGGTTTAGGTGTACTGCTTTCTCTTTTGCAGGCCTAAGCTTAAATAAAGAAAACCTCAGTCAAGCTATTTGTACAGGACAAAGTAGCAATATAACACTGTTCTTTCACTGTTCACTTTCACATATCTAAGATTTGGCCTAATGCTGGAGGTCCCAGAGCCCACAGCTCTCTTCCCATAGGTGATCTGTCCTGTGATCATCAGAGCAAATATCACTGGATTTGGACAAGCAAAAATAAATCACAGAATATGATGACATTGCATGGAGCCCACAATAGCTATAAAAAAAAAAAAAAAGAGAAGTAATTAATTGGGATGTTATTTGTAGTTTGTTACATCCTTTCTCCTCTCCTCTCTGCCCAGTCTTTTACATAGGGGTTGAGTACATGCTTGTAGTGGGGAGTAGACAGGAGTCACCATGACTGTTAGGGAAGTGAGGACTATTTTAATTGTTCTCTGCTTTTGGCATCCCTTTGGGTTAAGTGCCCCAGTGGAGGTAAATAGATCACAGCTGTGACAGGGCATTCCAGTAGGCTCCTGTACGCTAGGAAAATAGTGTGTAACATTTATTTGGACTTCTCTGACTATACAGAAATTGTCAGATGTATAACTACAAGCGTGTGGCTGAACCAGTGTAAATTTCTTGTTGTTTTATTCAGTTTAGGCTGAATAAAACAACGGGATTTAAAAGAAAAATTTGCCACACTAGTGAAAGTCCACAGCAGTTGTGGATTTGATGACAATATGCATTGTGGGTGGGAATATAAAGTTCTCAGCATCTTGTGAATCATAAAAAGAAATTTTAAATCCTGTCTTTAAAAGATTTTATGAAAAAGAAGATGTAGACATTTTTCCTGCTGTTTAGGCAGTAAAGGTTTGGGTCTTTGAGCTCAGATTTGGTATTCTATTAGTTTACCTGTTACAGCAAGAGAAGCATTCCTAAACTGAGGAGTTTGGGAAAAGCTACAGGTTTTTGGAGGAAACTGTGTTGTTTTATTTTTAGCTGCATGAGTAATGCTGATTTGAAGTCTCTGTGTTATTTCTTAAGGGTTGATATGCTAAAAGACAACATCCAGTTCTATCTAATTTTTCTTTAGTTGTGAAAAGCCAGCACAGATTTCCAGCATGGACTGACAGATGCTGGCTTGTACCTTAGCTTAGCTTTCTTGATGACTTCTCGTTTCATGAATTATTTTTCTTGTGGTACCAAAATGTTCATTAGCATTAGTTCCAAATGTTTCACTGTGTGTTAGTAAAATAATTTATGAACATGTTTTATGAACATGTTCCAGAAAGGTGTCTCTTTCTTGGGTCAGAGAGAGAATACTTTTTAAATTAATGTTTCTTTTTAGTAGTTAATTGCCTTCACTTTTACAAGTATAGCTCCAGTTTGTTATTGATGTTATTTTCCCGGCTTTAGCATCCAGCTGCTGTCTTTAATCACAACTTAATCTTTGGGTTGGAGTTCTTCAATAATGTCTACTTTGCCTTCGTTACTCTAATTACAGCACCTTTGGAATCATCACTTCTCCTTTTATTAATTGACCCTTCATGGTAACCTCTCTTTTAATTAAGTTAATTAAATAATTAAGTTCTTTAAGTTTCTTGCTACAAGGCATTTTCTACTCTTGAATAATTTTTATAGCTGTTACTGACCTTTGATTTTTCAACTGCCTTTAAGCAGTGAGATGTAGGCATTACAGTGCTTTGGAGCATTTAATTATTGGTGGTCTTTACTTTGTATCACAGCTGAAACAGTTTTCCCTGTAGTCCCCTTTACTCCTTCCCTAACTTGAACATGGTTGTGGGATTAGTCCCTTTAGCTGCAGTGTCGAATTGGCTACATCTGTTTTACAGATTAATCTGCTCTGACCCTCACACCTCTTGTGCAAGGTGCTGCCTCTTAGACTTCTGTCTCACTGCTGGAAGGCTGTTGTTCTGCAGAGCCAATAGCTGAGGTGTGAGATGAATGATAGTTCCATTGAATAGCTTTGTCTCTGTGCCATAGAAAAGTCAGGAGAAAATCTATGCTTGTCTCTGTATGATAATGCCAATGTCTGAGAGAGTTTGAAGGTCTTGTGTGATTAGATTTTAAAGTACTATTTTTATTCTAGCATTAATCTGGGAATACTTTGCATTATGTAGATAACACTGTTGTAAATGCTGTGGGATGTGCACCAAAGGACTGTAAAACTCATCCAAAAAAAAGTACCAGAGCATTTTGCAGTGTTCAAAGCAGAGCCAGCCATGCTTTCTGTTCGAGAATATCGGATGTTTTTCTCTTTCAAGTTGTTGGCTTTAAATTCTCCAGGCACATCCTAATCAATGCCTAGCATATAAAATTAGCTAATGCTCTTAACTGCAGGGTGGTACTTGCTATGAGAGAGGGTGCTATGTATTTAAAGGCTTTGATGGAATAATGCCTCAATCTCCTATACTCAGCAAGTTCATTTTCCTTTCTGAACAGGATACAAGGGAGCTTCCAGACGTCAGCCAAGATGAATATGGTGAAGAGGATCATGGGCCGGCCCCGGCAGGAAGAGTGCAGCCCCCAGGACAATGCGCTGGGCCTGATGCATCTGCGGCGCCTCTTCACGGAGCTCTGTCATCCTCCACGGCACATGACCCAGAAAGAGCAGGAAGAAAAACTTTACATGATGTTACCAGTGTTCAACAGGGTAAGCCAGGCAATTTGCAAGAGGTGTTTTCTTTATTTGAATTGTCTGCTCATATTTAGTATTCCCAAACTTTTCAGTTCTAGCACAACAGATTTTCTCCCATTGGCATCCTTTCAATTTTCCCTTTCTTCTCACAGTGATGTGTTAGGGGATAAACTTACCTTTGGGGATTCCTTTTTCTTATCACTTTTTCTCAAGTGCAATCCACAGATGCATGTAGGCTGACAGCTTTTCTGCAGTGCTCACTGTTATTAGTCATCTGATTTCCAATCTAAACTTTGGTAGCAAGTTTATACCCACTTTTACTGTGTGACAGCACTGTCTTTGCATCTAAATAGCTCTTCTCCCTTCTTTGCATTTATTGTACTGATGCATATTTAGAGATAACAATCATAATGTGTCCTGTCAACTTGGTTTTGCTAGGCTACATGAGCCGAACAATTTTCATCTCCTCATATGGTATATTTTCTATATTCTCGTCACCCTTATAGGCCTTTTACTGTGTATTGAGTCTGAATCCCCCTTCGTGGACAAGGGAGATTTTGAACAAGAGATCTGTAGGGAAGATATAATAGTCACTTTTACAGTGGCATTCATATTTCACTACTCCCTTTATTCTCAGGCACTGAAATTTTGTTTGGAGGCAGAACTATGGCAACTGTCACTGGAATTAATAGGAACTAAATCATAATGTGTTACATCACTCAGTTACACTGCCAGATTATTGTGAATAATAATTCTGATGGTAGTTTTAGGGTCTTGAAACACCAGTAGGTACAGATGTATCTAGCTTTCTTTTTTTTTCCCATGCTGGGACCTAAACTCTTACTCCTGAAGTTGTTCTTGGATGATGGATTTGTGCTTGTATATGCTACCACAAAGAACTGGATTAATGCAAAAGCTAAACTGATGTTTTGTTGAAAGTATGGCTTATGAAAGTGTTAGACACTGAGCTATCTGCATGGTTATGCTGGTTTTGGCTGGGATAGAGTTAATTTTTCTATACAGTAGCTAGTGTGGGCTGCGTTTTGGATTTGTGCAGGAAATAATGCTGAAAATATAGGGATGTTTTATTTGTTGCTGAGGAGGGCTTACACAGAGCCAAAGCCTTTCTGCTCCTCACCCCACCCCACCAGTGAAGAGGCTGGGAATGCACATGGAAATGGGAGGGGGACACAGTGACCCCAGCTGACCCAGTGAATATCCCGTACATATGGTGTCAGGCTCAGTGTATGAAACAGGGGGGAGAAGGAGGTAGAGGGATGTTTAAAGTGCTTTGTCTTCCCAAGTCACTGTTATTTGTGGTGGGGCCCTGCTCTCCTGGAGACAGCTGAGCACCTGCTTGCCCATGGAAAGCAGTGAATTAATTCCTTGTTTAGCTTTGCTTGCTTGCATGGCTTTTGCTTTCACTGTTAAACCATCTTTATCTCAACTCATGAGTTTTCTACCTTTTACCCTGCTGTTTCTCTGCCCTGTTCCACCTGAGAGCAATGAACAGGTGTGATGCTTAGCTGCCAGTTGGGGTTAATCTACAGCAATGATGTGTAGAAAAATTAATCCTAGTCAGGACATAGTATTACCAGGATTTTCAGTCAACTAGGTAGTGTGCTTTAGTGGATGGATTACTTGAATGCCATTCTGTTGCCTTAGGTCTTAGCTGGTAACCTGTCATGTGAGTTTGGGAGAAGTAAGCTCAATTCATATGCCTCCTCTTTAATTTATCTGCTTGGATTATATGCCTTTTAGTTATGGACTTTCTTGATTTGTTATTACAAATTAGCACAGTGGAATCTTAATCTTGCCTTGAGCCCATGGAGGTTATTTTGATGCAGTTATGCTTAGAAATCTCCCTCTGGTGGTTACATGAGGCTGATGCTTCTGGAAAGTAGAATGCCCTGACTTGAGCTTCTTCAGCACTTAACTCTGATCTGCAGGTGGAGAAGAATTTTTTCTTAGCCTTTGGGGTAACTACTGGCAGTAGCATTATATCCACATAAATTGCAGTTGGTGATATTGCTGGGTTAAAGTAAAACTAGTGTAGCGATGCACATACAGTATTCTAAGGAAAGACTTAGATTATACTGCTGAGATGAAAAGGAGCAGTTAAGTTTCAATTTCTCCATTGTTTCTGCCTTTTTTCCTGTTTTCTTTCTTCATACATTCCCCCCCTCCCTTTACGCCACTTGTTGGCTTTGTCCTAATTCTCAGCCCCTCCTCTGGACTCTGGTGAAGCCTAGTTGAAGTTACTTCTTGTCTTTGCACCACTTGCTCTCACTTATTCATTCAGCTCATGTGTTGAGGTGTTCTGAAAACCAAATCAGTAGCCCCAAGTTTTGTTTTTACTTTATCAGAATCAACTCTTGTCTAAGTAATCTCAGGTACCATTTACTTTCTTGAAGAGATGATAGTTTCTGTGACTTCTATTTGTGTGAATGCATCTCAGAAACTGTTCCTCAGTTTTCCTCTTGTTTATAGTAGCTTTTCCTTCCCCAGGGTCCCCATGTCTCTTTTCTATTCTTCACAGAATCCATCTAGTTTTGTTTATGGGCTCTTTTCTCTGAGTGCTAGAGATTCTTTTGTACCTTTCTTTAGTGAAGCAAACTTGATGCTGAAGGCACATTCTTATGTGTTTGCCAGATGTTTTGTTTTTCTGGTTGTTTTCTTCCTCTTTCCTCCCCCCCGCCCCCCCAGTTTCCTTGTTTAGTTTTACCATCACTGTCCTTGAGCTCTGCCTGCTTTGAGCCTGTGAGCTTCATGGAGCTGTCCTTTGTGCCACAAACACAGGCTGTTGCTGGATGTTGTGGCTTCAGTTTTCAATCTCTAAAATCTGGATCACAGCTTGGTGTATTGAGGAAAGCAGGTGTTGTTTCTGCTCTTTCACTTCCCTTCTTGCAGACCTTGATAACTATTATCAGTCATTGATGAACTGGGATAGTGTAACTCAGAAAAAACTGTTTTTTCTTGATCAGCCAGGTCTTATCCTGTCACTGTTATAGGGGGATTTTTTTCTTGTATTTCATGTAAATATATTCTGGTTTTCCTGTGTTCAAGAGGCTGAGCAGTTGTGATGCCATCTATTTCTACTTTCACAGTTTACTTTTTTAGATTCCTGGTTAATGCCACCTTCTTCTTTTGATGGTTACATATACAGTCTGCTGTGGTTTCCTTGGCTTATCTGGTTTCGTGTCTTCTGGAGTGTCAACTCTTGATGGTACAGCTTGTTTTGGAACAATCCTGCTAGCTTAGTAACTCTACAGGTCATAGCAAGACCAACTCTGGAATAAAAAATAGTACAAGAAAAAATCTCATTTTCTAGAGAGTCTTGGAAGAGATTTTTCAGTGGCAGAAATGGAAGTCTTGGTTCACTCTAAAATTCTGACATGACTTTTCTCTGAGAAAGGGCTACTTTTGCTGTCAGGAAACACTAAAACATTATTAAAAGCTCCTTTCTAAAATTTTTCTTGTTTCTCAGACATAATCCTTAGCTGCAGATGTTTTAAGTGATCAGTTAATAGCTTCATTCAAATTGAAACTCTGAATCCATCCATAGTTACTTTGCAAGGTTATCTTTATTCTGTTGAAGATTTTAAAGTGTGATTGAGTACTTTTTCTGTTACTGCCTTAAGCAAAGATTATGATGGTGTATCATAAAAGCATTATCTGTTACAAGATTAGGATGTCTGTGTTAGGAGGAGAGACTCCAAACAAATTGTAAAGCTCAGATCAAAAGTTCTGTGCCATCCCTTAATGTGTATTCCAGAATGTCTCTTGTGTCAGGGGGGTGAGCTGTTAGAAGTGGGAGCTGCCTGTGTTTGGCTGGAATCAGTGTGTGTGTGCACAAAATGCAGTAAGGAGTTCTGTGAGAGGCATTATTTTTGATGAGTGCAGAGATCTAGAGTGAAGAAGGTAACTCTGCTTCCCAGAGGCATCCAAGTGGCCAACAGCAGGCAGCCAGTTAAATAATGAGGGTATCCAGGAGCACTTTTGAGGCTTTCTTACTTGGCTGTGGGGTTGTGTTTTTCCTCTCATTAGAGGTATCTCAAGTTTTGTGCAAAATGCAGCTTCATTTCCTTTTTTTTAAAATTATTTTGAGGATTATTAATCAGTAAGTTCAGCAGACCTAAAGCATGCTTAAGTTTGGTTTATAGATAGAGCATGTCTCAAACGTGCTGTGGATAAAACTATCTTGCTAGTTCCGATAATGAGTGGGTTTACAGACCATTTCTTTTTCTTCATTGTTCAGGGAGGCTTATAAAATGATGAATCACATAGTAACAAAAAGCTAAATTGGTGCGTAATTAACAAAAGATTGGCCCCTTGGAAGGGTACTCAAAAGACTCCTTTCAGAGTTCAGTGAGTTTGTGGAAGCGCTGCTCTACCAACATGGTGGTAATGCTTGTGCAGTATGTGAGAAAAGTGGATGGAATGATGAAGAGGCTGGTGTTGAATAACTGGTACATTGTTACATTCTCTTGAAAGAGCCTTGCTTTTCCTTATTAAAAAGACATTTTACTGGTAAAATGTGTAACGTCCTGGTCTGGGTTTTTACTACCACTTTTAGTCAGAGGTTATATAAATATCCAGTGGAAATACTTATTTACATAGTGCAAACTTGGTTATGGGGGGAGCTAATTAAAATCCACTTGACCTCAGCAAACCTTCTACTGTAACTTTGAGTTCTCTGCATTTCTTGGGAGCTGCTGACAAATCTGAGCAAGCTCAGGACAGGTAACAGGGCCACTAGTTTTTCTCTTCACTTGGTCTAGGTGAAGGAGCTTTAAAGAATTGGTAAGGACAAGATGCTAATGTGTGTTCTGGTCCAGATAATCTTGCTTATGTTATATCAGTGAGCATGCAAGCCTCCAAGGCCCTCTTCCCTTCTTACAGCCTTGTGGGAGTTAGGGGCTGTTGGATGAATTGAGAGCTGATGCAGACAGCTGCAAAAGGAGGTCTTGAGAAATATTTAGGGAAGTTTGGATTGTCTGTACCAGGAATGTTGTGTAGTCTGTAATCCAAATGAGGGGTGTTTTTCTTGGTCTACAGAAAACAGGTGTCTGCCTGTAATGTCTGGTCTAACATTTCCGTGCTTTAGTGATAATGGTGGTTGAAATTTCCAGTATGAGAAATACTTATGCCTTTGGTGAAAACTATTTTTATTTTGAGGAAACTGAGTGTTGTATTTCTGGCTCCATTTTATCATGACTGTGCAATGCAAGTAGACAGAAAAATATTTTTGGCTGTTTTGTGATGTGCCAGAGCAACTGATACTACGGGAGGTAGGAAGTCTAACTTAGACAAAGGTTATTCTTTCTTCTGCCTTTTAAGTTTTCTTCAGTGACTTAGGGGTTCCAAGGTTAGTTGGCACCACAATTACCTTGCATCCCCGTTGCCTGTAATCATAGATTTCACTGGATGTCTCTGGACTTGAGAATGACCTCAGCCAAGTAGGTCAGCAGCTCAGCTGTAATAGGATAACTGGGTCACCCAGAGAAAGGAGACAGGGGCAAAACAGCTGTTGAGTCCAAATCAGTTGTTGTAGAACACATCATTCTTCTGAGAGGCCAGTATAACCTGTTGAACTTAAGTTTTGCTAGAAAAATACTGTCATCTTTTATGCCCATCAGGGACACTCCTGAAGTTTAGGTAAGTACCCATATGGGAGAAAAATCTAAACAAGCAGAGACTGTTCAGGTGTTAAGCAGGCTGTTCTGTTTCTTCAGCACTAACACAAGTGATGATGCTGCAATTGGGGTTACATGCTTTGTTTGATTATGAATATCGTGGGTTTGTTGTGACCATTTTAGTGCAAGTTTTACATTGAAAGTGTGGATAAAGACTCCTTTTTGTGTGCAGTCTTGAATGAAGGGTAAATTACTGCAGCAACTAGCTAATCCATTTTGAGATAATGTGTTCCACATCTTAGTGCAAGACCACAGAGTTAACACATTTCTCCCTGTTATATGTGATTTAATACATTATTTAATAACATAATTAATGCTTAATCATGAAGAATAAGTTATTAGAATTAAATGACAATTTATTTTAAAAAAGCCTGCTGTTATGTTCAGGAGGCTATCAAAAGAGGAGATTAAGTCCTTGGGGATACCAGCAACATGGGAGGCTTCCTGGTGTTGTCAGTTTATTGAGGAAGGATGCAACAGGGCAGTTCCAATTCTTAGTCCTCTTGAAAGATTCTATGTACGTCATTCCATTTAGGTCCAGTAGATAGTAAAGGAGTTGATCTTAAAAACAGAAGTCCTGTTGGAGAATTTGGTCTGGTACCTGATCTTTACCCCATTAAGGGCAATCTCTGTCTTTTGGGGCTCTGTGGGGCTTTCATCTTGCGAGAAAATTTACAACTCTCTTTTCCCCTCCATTCATCAGATTTTACCTCCCCAAATGAGGTCTGAATTCCAACTCTGAACATATCATAGAGCCTGCACTGAGCAAACCAGTGCAGTGATGAATGCTGCAGCATGAAAAGAAAAACCTGTTATCTCCATAGGAATACTTCTTCACAAAGGAACATGGTAGCTTGTAGTGATCCTTGTAAACTGAATGATTTTAATGCATCCGTTTTTGTCTTGGTTTAGGTGTTTGGAAATGCTCCTCCAAGTACAATGACAGAAAAATTTTCTGACCTCCTGCAGTTTACTACTCAAGTGTCACGACTGATGGTGACTGAAATTCGACGGAGAGCATCAAATAAGTCCACAGGTATTGCATGGGGCACAAGGGTGGGCTTTTCCACATCTGTGCATCGTGATTTTCAGATCGGTCAGAATACTATGAGCTGCCATTCACAGCAACTCTGCAGGCTCAGAAAAATGAATTCTTAGCAATGAAAATGTGTTTTCTTTTGTTTCTTTGGACTGAAAGAGAGAGGAGGAGAAAGGGTTTAGAGGTTTCCTCCCTGAGTTATGGAGGAAGCTGAGTTCCACAAACTTCCAAGAGATGAGAGAGGAGTGAATTGAGTTGCATGACCTCCTAGGAGAAGGAGGCCAAGAACGTGCATGTGGTCAGCTGCTGTATCTTGCCTGAGGTGCCTGTTGGTGGTGTGTTGTGTCACTTGGTATGTTAACATTCCAAAACCGTGCATTTTAAATTAGTTGCTGGCCTGGAAGCTAATAAGATGTGAAAGTACAGCAAGTCCCGCATTAGGACCAGCACTGCCAGCCCTAGAAAAATATCAGTGGACTCCTCTTCTTCTCTGATTATTAAATGTCAGGGTGAGATTTGATTCTGTTGCACCCTGAATATGTCAGAACCTGATCTCGTATTGGCAGTTGCATAACTGAGGACAATGCACCAGCAGGACAGTTTCATTAGCTTTCCTCTTAGACTTCCTTTTCTGAAGAGAAGTGCTTCCAAGAAGTATCAAGTCTTTGCCTACTAGATAATTTTAAAATCTGTGCTGTATTCTCAGTTTGGATTTGATGGTAAATGAGGACTGGAAAAGGCTGTGAAAATTATTATGCAGGAAGTCAGGAGTCACAAACTGTGCCAATTACAATATATTTCCATTTTAAGTAGAGTGACTAACAGTGAAACATTCCAGATGGTTAAACAGATATCATAGACAAAACCTGTTCTCTATGGGTAAACAGGTGCAAAATGTCTTTTCTTTGAGTATTAGGGGGAAATTAATGTCCAGCAGCCGTGCTGGCAGAATGGTGGTGTTCGCTTGACCTTTTTTCCTGGGGAACATCTGTTATGCCTGCTAGTTAGTTGGATTCTGCTGGGAATAACCATTTTTTGTGTGTTTATTACTTCATCCATACCTCTGCTTGTTGCTCCAAGATAATCCAGTTTTTAAAACATCACAATATGGAGATAGATTTTTGTTGATGGTGGTGGTTTGGGGTTTTTTTCATGTTTTCCACCCCGCTTAGAAACTTGACCACAATGACTAAAATGACAGTTTGGTGCACTTCTAAGCTTTAATGTAATGAATACCAATGTTTCTCTTAAAACAGCAGTCATTTTTCCTCTGTTATCAGGATTGCTGTTACTCTGGTCAGTAAACCCTTTTTAAACCTCAAGAAAGCCTCACGGGTCCATGTTCTGCAATTGCATCATGACTCTTGGTGAGACCAGTGAGTTGAAGCTTCCTCTTCAGGAATGACCAATTAACAAGTTGTTAAAACTCAGTTTATGGACTTCTGTGTTAAAATTTGGGTTCTTAGAATATGTTTTATGTTAAATACATAATATTGTATCTGTGGAAGACTCTTGAGTAATTTTTTTTTAAACTTCCATTCTTTTTGTGTCTCAAACAAAAAGGTATAACATATCTTAGTAGTTGTTGACAGATAATTATACCTTCTAGCGTGTTTTTAAAATTATAAAACTTTAGTAACAACAACATGCAGGAAATGTCTCTGGTAATATACAAGTGCGAATTCCTGATGGTGTGAAGTGCTCCATCAAGAAAATAGCTAAGCGTGTTCTAGAGATAAGCTTTCCATACAATCAAAAGTCAACTTTCGATAGTTAATGACAGGGAAGAAATTTTGCAAGAACTTCATTTCTATAAATGTGTCGCCAGTATTTAACAGTGGGGAATATGGTATGGTTAAATCTTTCCTGTCAGTATGTTGTGGTTGGGTTTTTTTTTTTCCTTTGCTTTTGTTTTTTTTCTGCTCTATCTGATAATGGAACACAGGGCAATTATTTTCATCAGGCCTTTGAATATTTATGCTAATAGCTATGTGAGTAATGCCTGCTATGGTGGAGTTATATCTCAGTTATTCTTGGCAGACTGTAGTAGTTTTCTCAGAACAGTGTTTTGTGATTCAGTAGTAACTGTGCCAGCACCCTGTCTTAAGTGGTCTCTGAACATTGCCATTGTAGTTGTGTGTTCAGCTCCAGTTTCAACTGCCTTATTTCTCTGGTAGGGGTGTAATCTTGGAGTAAGAAAAATGAAGCTGTTAAATCTGAGTTAAATTATCTTCCAAGTTTCAGTCTTTGCTGTACAACAATGATGATTTTCAGGTGACAGCAGTAACTGTTTATGAGGATTAGTGAATAGTTTCCCTTGCCATGGAGTATCTAGTCTGTTTAGAAGATGGTGGGGTCATGGGTGAGATAGCTCTATATACTTGAGATTTTTAGCTGCCACATTTTCCACAAGAAAGTCCAATTTTGTGTCTGAATTGATCAAAAAGTTGTGGTAGTACTATATAGGTAAAACTATATGTTCAAATGTCTGTTTCTAATGTAGTCTCAGTTCTGAAATTAACCTTTCTTTTGGGAGCAAGTACATCTGGCTCAGAGCTGAAAAAGACTTCTGAAAAAAGGGACAGGACAGATGGAATCTTGGTAGAACCACTGTGGCTACTAATGGCTACTTTGGCTGGAAGGAAAGCAACATTTTTATTTAATGTATTTTTCTAAAGACATACCCTGGGTGCAGTCGGTGGTTCTGTGATTTTGCAGATATTCCAACAGCGTGTCTTTAAACTGAAGTTGCTGGGGAGGGAATCAGAGAATATTCTGAGTTGGAAGGGAGCCACAAGGATCACTGAGTCCAACTTTTAAGTCAGTGGCCCCGACGTGGACTGAACCCACAACCTCAGCGTTATTAGCACCAGGCTCTAACCCACACCTCTCTTTCACTCTAAACAGCTTCTCATATTTTGTCAGTTGAGGGTATGCAAACCTGTGATTTGGTACCTGGTAGTGGTTATTCCATTTTTACTAAAATGGGTTTCTAACTTAGTCCTTCATTGTCTGCATCTGAGCACACCAAATGACATCCAGTCAAGGCCCAACAATTATTTAATGCATTAACATTTGTCCTAGGGAGATTCAGAATGATTCTTTAAGTGATGGGAAGTCCTGCAACCTGGAAAGTCATACCCTAGTCAGAATATGAGTTTGTGAGGATAGATGAAACTGTGAAGAAGGGTAGGAAATTGAACAATGAGAAAGCAAAGTAGTACATCACAGAACTGGAACTTTTTAGCCTTCTTTCAAGTTCAGCTTCTGAAGTTTGGTTGTTTGGATTTTTTTTAGGAATTTTTTAATGTGCTAGTCTGTGTACATCGCTGTTTTGTGCACTTTTAGAATGCAAATAAGTTGTGTCTCTGTTAATTCAATTTTTCATATTTACAACATTTTCTATATTTATTTGTTTCAGTATTTACTATTTAATGCTAAATTTCTTTTTACTGTACTACTAGACTGTTCATCTAATCCTTCCTACCTCCAGAAACAACACTTTCAGTTATTGTTTATACCCCACTGAATGCTGTAGTGATTTGGTCTTTTTTAAAGGGTTTGGTGGGGGGAAGAGGGGAGGTGTTTTCTATTTGGAGTTTTTTGAGTTTTTTCACCATTCTTTTTAGGTTTTAGGGATTTTTTGTTTGGTTGGGTTTTTTTAATTTTTTTTTTTTTTTTTTGGTTTTTAAAGGTTTTTTTAGTTTTTTAAGTTTGTGGGGTTTTGTGGGGGGAGGAGTAATACCTTCTGGTTTCTTTCTTTTCTTCTTAATTTCACAGATTTACTCAAACTGTTTCTCCACTGAAAATGCTTTGAACTTCTTTAGGCATTTTTCTAGCAGATCTGCTGAAAGACTCATCATCTCATCTTCAAACCATTTTGGGAGATCAAGTTGATAAATGTTCATTATCATGCAGAAAACCACATCAGTGGTTTGTATTTTGCCTCTGCCAATACCTACCTTTATTCTTCTTAAAATTCCAGTGATCTGCAAACTCTGTTTTTAATGTTCTTCTTTTAATTTATCACATCAGCATAATTAATTTTATGTTTGTCCTAAATCCACAAAAGTTAGTATAATTTGTTGAAGTGCGTCTTGCATTTGGGTGGATTATAGATGATAGTTGAAGAAATCTTCTTATCTTCTGCTACTAAGCTTCCTTTTGGGCTCCTCCCATGGTGAAGTCTGAAGTTTTCCTGATAGTGAGGATGTTTGTCAATAAAATAAGTGCGCTTAGAGGGCGCTTTCAGACTTTTTTTGGTACGTTAACTTTTCTTCTGCTGAGAAGGGACTATGTTGAAAATGATTTCACATGCTGTAATTACACATCTTGGTTTTTTCATTACATATGTATGTTTTTCCTATTCTGTGGGTGACTTTGCTTTACAAAGTGATTCTGGTTTGTGTTTATTGAAATTGCTCTGAAAGGGAAAAAAGAAGTGTCCTGTCAGCTACTATTTATCAAGAGCCAGTTCTGATCAACAACTGCTGTATCTTACTACTTTTGGTCAACTTTCTCTTTACTTTTTGTGCTTTCTACCAGATGTTATGCAAGGCAAGTGTAGTGCAATATAGAGCCTTTCCAAGAGATCCTAGAAAGCCTGTTCTTTTATCATCTGAGTTAGTGAGGCTAAAAGCTGGCACAGTTGACTTGTTTTATCTTTGGATGAGCAGCCCTCCATTTCTGCCCACTGTGAAGGCATCAGCCACTTCGTATCTGCCACTTGTGATGACAGCCCAACGCTGTTCCTGGTGATGGAAGGAAGACTTTGTGCCATCATGTTTTTATTTGGGTTAATACTTCTCTCCTACTATCTAGGTAGTTGGAATTATTTACACCCTGTAACTCTAGGTACCTGACTGTGTCTTCTGGCATTTCCCACAAGCAGTAGCAGAGACTTCTGGAAGGCTCTGTTAGAGAAGGGATCCCTGCCTTCAGCTTCAGTACCCCCCAGCACACCTATCCATACCTTTTACTCCGCCTCCCCTCCCACCCTTGGCACATGCACAGATATTTTTTTCACTAGTTTTGCCCTCCAGAATAAGGTATACAAAAGTCTGATGACACTGTTGTGTGCTGTTGATGGTTCTAGACCATATAACTAAAAGCTTCTTGTACTGAATTTGCCTTTAGTGCTATTACTACAGGCAACAGCATTGCTTGTAGTGCACTGATTTTTGCTACCCGTCTGAATGAGTCTACTCCCATTGCTTGCTACCTGCTAGTTTTCTGAAGTCCAGGGTTCAATGCTCCTCTTACTTGTGAAACAAATTTTGTTGTTTGATTCTACCAAGCCTCTATCTCAGATATACTGAATCCATGCTGGAAAACCTGACTCTTGTGTATTAACCGTGTAGTCACATAATCATGGTTATACTCATGTGTACATGCTTGCACAGTTGTCACAATAGGTATGTTTACATATTATTTTATAGGTTTTTCTCTTTGCTGTTTTGCTGTTTTTACTCGTTAGCATATCCCACTCCTGTATTGGCTTTCTTCTGCAGCAGAAGTTGAAGGGCTAAGGGCATCTGAGTGGGTCACATTGAGATGTTATATTAAATGATGACCCAGGCACTTCAAAACCAGAGGAAAGGTACAAGGAATAAATTAAGACAAGTGCTGATGATAGAAGCTAATGTTAAATGATAGCTCTATCAAATTTGCTCAGAGCAGATGACAAGAGAACGTCTTCCAGCACTTAAAATGCTGTCTGTGTTTTAGGTAGTGCTTAATTAAGAGTGACAGCTTTGAAACTGTTATTTATAGTGTTCAACTGCTATGCCAGGATGCCAGCAGCCTGACAACTTTTTCAGAAGCATGGACTTAACCCCTGAGTCTCACTTTCAAAGGTGACTAAACGAACCCTTGTTCCACAGGTGGCTTTGGAGACTGCCCAAAGGAGGCTGTGCACACCCAATTTGGTACCAGTCTTGCAATCAAAGACGGATTGCCCAGCTCTGTCTGTGGTGGGATAGAAAGAGAACTGGCCTACAAAATCACACCTCACGCTGGGCTGGTGGGGCACTGTCCTTGTAGAAGCAGTGCATGCTTTAGACGTGCTTGGCTCTCAGAATTGAGGAAAAATGGCTTTTGTCAGGAATTCTGGCAGTTTGCCTATGCTTTTATTGTAGGAAATGCAACTGTCACAGCTGTTGTGCTTTCTAAGATGGCCTGTTCATATACCCAACCACCTGACCAGTGTTTTGCACTGATAGTTTTGAAAGACGAAGTGCCCACCAGGTTCTTCAGGTCAGCATGCTGGGAAATGGCTACTTGTCCTTGTTTGTGTGAGTTTTATAAATTGTCTT
This sequence comes from Lanius collurio, assembly GCA_020086605.1. Taxonomy (NCBI): domain Eukaryota; kingdom Metazoa; phylum Chordata; class Aves; order Passeriformes; family Laniidae; genus Lanius; species Lanius collurio. The sequence goes on along the minus strand of JACBWW010000210.1, from coordinate 17,437 downwards.
ACTTTTCACCTTGGTATCTCAGCCTTTGTTATATCTCAGTCTAGTGGAGGGAAGTGGTAGGGACCTCTCCTGGCTTTAGCATCAGAATTGGAAAAGCCAGTGGTTTGTACAGAAGTCTGTTGTGGGAATAAGTCTGCCAGGCAAAAACATGAGAGAGGAGCCATTGCACAAGTGAATCAAATCTGCACAGCTGACAGTGTGGTGCTTCAGAAAATGATCTTCTCAATGTAGTCGATGCTACAAGTTTGATGAGTACTTTGCCATATGAAATGTGCTGCCTGTCGAATAAACTTCTTCCCAGGTGTGTGCTGGGGCATCTTGACAGCAGATGAAGCCAACAAGCCAATACTAAAATTGGATTTTTCTTCAGTTGCAGATTTATTCCTCCATTAGTAATTCCTTTGTAATTTCTTTTTTATGTGATATTATTCACCTTCCTTTTCTGTCCTAGCTGACACTAAAAGCACAGGAGATGATTGATACACAGTTATTAATGAAAAATGGTTTTAAATTTCTCTTAAAGGTAATGGGCAGACATCACAACTGGCATTATAGACTTCTTACATAAATGTGTTTTCAGGCAGCAGTGAAATGGGATTGCATTTTCTCTTGATTTATTTATTGAGGCTGATAATTTGTTTACTAGGCTGAGTATTTGTCTTTGGCTCTGACTGATATGGAGCAGCATCCAGAAGTGGGTCTCAATCATAAGAACTATCCATAAGCTGTTACTGTTTTCATTCTCAAAAAATGTAAGATGGGATGTGATAATTGCTGATCTTAGCCTTAATGTTTTTTTTTTTTCCTATTTTTTTGTTCCTTTTGTCTTTCAGCACCCCTCCTTCCCTACAATCTCCATTACCCTCCATACTGTTGTTTCAGTGCAGTGCTTTTTTTCCGAAATTTCAGGGATTTCCACAGACGCCACTAATTGATGGTGACTTCATGTCTTTGGAAAAAGTATATTGTATTTGATAAAGCAAAAATACTCAAACAAAAGTCACTGCAGGTTACTGAAATCTGTCTGCTGGTCAAAGGATGATGTGTAACCAAAGTATGTACTTCTTGCTGCCTTGCCAGTGCCAAAGCCAAGTGTGTGTGTAAGACTGGAATGTGTGTCTGGAAAGTGTAGGACTAAGCTTAGTCCTTTTTGCAAGTGGTGCTGTAAAGGTGAATTTATGCTCAGTGCTTGAAGCGGCTGAGAGGATGTGTCCCCTTCTGCAGACTACCAGACTGAATTCTTACTGCCTTTTTTCTTTTTACTCTCCCTTACAGAGGCTGCAAGTCGTGCCATAGTCCAGTTTCTGGAGGTCAATCAAAGTGAAGAAGCAAGTAGAGGTTGGATGCTGCTCACCACAATCAATTTACTAGCTTCATCAGGACAGGTTAGTCTGAAACAGCAAAGCTAAAACTAAATTATGGTGTGGAAGAGACAAAAGCAATAATAAAATGAGCTTCATGAACACTCTGCTTTTCTGTGTTAAGATCCTCTTTCTCTTATACTGCCACAGGACTACTGCTTTAGCTCCTTGTGGTTTCAGTTGCCTGAAAAAAAAATAGTCATTTTGAGACTTTAATTTATGATGTTCTTTTGAATTATGCATGCAACTTTTATTGCTTCTCTTGGATATTGCTGCTTAGTGCCCCCTGAGATGCATGGCACATGCAGCACCTAAATGGTTCAGATTTTGAGCTTGGCACACCTCACTGGAGGAGGGCCACAGCAGCTGCAAAAAGCAAGGCCAGCAGCAGTGATGAGTGAGTGGTAGTGAATCATTCCCGCTGCTGCTTCTGGTGCTGCTGTCCATCAGAGAGTTATCTCTAGCAGTGTACTGGGCAGCTGTGTGGTTTGTTATTTCTGCTCTAATCTGCCTTTTTAATTCAACACATCATCTTATCTCTGTTTTGGTATGCCACCAGCCTCCATGCCAATTTATCTTTTCTTCCCACTGATGCTTTCAGATTTTCTCCTACCTTGCTTCTTATGGCTGCTTACGCCTTCTTGCCAAGTGAGAGCATAAATTGAATAGTCCTTCTCCCACTCCCATTTCTACTGCTACAAATAATTGATAGCTGATGAGGGCTTGGCTGAAGGTCTTGTAATTAACTTGTTAACTTCTGTTGGCAGAGACTGACAGGTTTTGTTTCTGTCCTGTGAAATAGCTGCTCTGAACTGTGGCTGTGAGATGCTGTTGTCGTGTAAATAAATCATCCTCTTTTTAGAATTACTGTTTGGATAGGCACTCAAGAATAGATGATGAATCTGTACTGCTGTGTGAACACTTCACCAAAGGTGTGAGAAAGAAAAACCAAGATTTCAATCAATTGCATTATTACCGATGTTTTGAATATATAATATGTTGAACTGGTATTTTTCACTGTGTTTTCTTCTTCCTCAGAAAACTGTGGACTGCATGACTACAATGTCAGTGCCTTCCACACTTGTTAAATGTCTATATCTGTTTTTTGACCTTCCACACGTGCCTGAGGTAGTTGGAGGAGCACAGAATGAACTACCTCTCGCAGAGCGCCGAGCGCTGCTACAGAAAGTCTTTGTACAGGTAAGAAAGGTAAAATAAGTCATGGAATTTGAAAGAAGAATATAAATACTTCATGTGAGCAGAGTCTAGAAACTTTTCACTTGAGCCAGGTTTTACTCTTTCTTGATTCTTCAAAAACTGATGGCTAAGAGAGAGGGAGATTTTCCTACAAGCTCAATTGAGGTTAAATTTCCACTCTTCCTGTAGTTTATGTCTTTGACAAAAACCTCCTGCACAGAAATGCATGCAGCTCTTCTGCAGACACTTAGAAGGAGCAATATGTGGACTGTTCTTGTGTTTTCATCTCACTGGTCCAAGTACTTGGTATCTTTGGCTGCTACTGATTGAAATAGACATAGTAAAAAACATTAGTATTGATAACAGAGTGGTGCTCTCAAATGAACTGATTGGAATGGGTTTAGTTTCAGACCTCCCCCTCCAGTTTTCTGAGAGGGAGCCTGAGTTTTTCCTGCACAAGATGCAAGATGGAGATCAGATGTCCTCAAAACATGCAGAAAAGGGAGTGAGATGTAGTAGCTTCACTTGTGTGGTTGCACTTTGATTTGGTTATGGTAATTAGGAAATTCAGATCCAGTTGCCAGTTATTCAGGTAGGTGTGCAATTTTGCTGTAGCCTTTCCTGACAAACTTAATTTGACCGAGATGTTATGGTTGCTGCTCTGCCAGCAACTCATCAATAGCCTTCTTCCTGCGTTAGGAAGGGATACAGCAGTTTGCCTCACTGAGCTTCTCCCCCACTGCAGAATTCAGACCTGTAAATTAGGCAACTGGCAGATTGTCCAAGAGGGGAATATCCTGGTATCCATGCAAATATGCTGTGTCAGCCTGATAGATTTAAACTCTGCTTCCAGTCTACTGGTAAGCATTTTAATCTGAGCTAGGATTTAACCATGTGTTGAATAACCTTGTCTTGTGTTCAAAGTACTGAAACACATGAAGGGAAAACAGCATGTTACCTTTTTTAATGTGATTGCTTAAAGGAAGAATGTTTCACCTTTTACTAAGTCTAGGCATAATTAGCAAGGATAAAGGTATTAATGCTAGTTGTTCAATGACTTCCTATTTCAGATCCTAGTAAAATTGTGCAGTTTTGTGTCCCCGGCGGAAGAATTGGCTCAGAAGGATGATCTTCAGCTTCTATTCAGTGCAATAACCTCATGGTGCCCTCCCTATAATCTGCCTTGGAGGAAGAGTGCAGGAGAAGTACTAATGACCATATCTCGTCATGGCCTTAGTGTCAATGTAGTGAAATACATTCATGGTATGTGTCTTCCTTCAGTAGTATTTATTGGGATATTTTTCTGCTCTTCTTTCATAGTTTTCTTATTTGGGAAATAAGCGTGAAAATAATCGGGAAGCTTCTAGGCTTTTAGTCTGGACATGTCCGTGTTTATATACAAGTAACATTTCTAAGCACTTGTGTTGTGAGAGGTGATTTTAGCTGAGTCTGTCTCATTCACATTTCAATTTAACCTGGGAGGATAGACTTTCCTCTCATGTTTTGCTGTAGAGGTCGTGATGAGCAAAAGGAAAGTCTTTCAGTAACTTCAGTAACTCCCTATATTAAAAAATATTTGCTGTGAAGATGCATTAATTCTTAACAGCCATCTGTCTTCCTCCCTCGTGGTGCAGCCCAGCTCCCCCAGCCTAAGGATGTTGTTCTTAGGGCCTGGCCCATGGAGGCTCTTTACTTGGCTGAGAACCACACCTGTGCAGCCCTTGTGTTTTCCCTGTTCTCTCACTGACTGGATTGCTGACGCTTCAGCCAGCCTACATTTCTTCTGCCAGGCCCTCATCTTCCCCACCTTTCCGTACAGCTTACAGATTGCTGGTTTTGTGCATCCTGAAGGCCAAATGAAAATTATCTCATGGGCTTAATCCAGACTGCAAGTCACCAAATGAATGAAACATCCAGAATCATTCCAGTTTGTCTTCTGTCCATTTTTTAAGACGAGTAGATCCTGGCTGTTGCTGGCATGGAAACTGTAGTGTATGGGGACGTTTCTGTAGCTGGTTACAGATTTTGGTAGCTAATAAAAGTATCAGTTTACTCATCATCTATCTTTGCAAGGAGCTGGTAAAGAGGCAGCTGCCAAGCTGGTTCACAACAACTTGCAGATGAAAACCAGTGTTGGAGAGGATATTATCTGCTTGGAAACTGCTTTGCATACAAATTATTCTTTTTGCATTAATAGAAAACTGGATGGGTGTTTAGGTATGTAGGATTTGAGGTATGGCATATGATGAAATATGTTTCTAATATTATATTTATGGCTTTTAGACTGTGGGACCACATAGGAAGCATTGGTAGTTTTTAAATTGGACTGACTGTTGGAGTGAACTAAGATCCTTATACATTTTAGCCATGTACACCTACTGGAAAAAAAGAAACCTGCAATTTTGGGTTGCTCACACCCTGAGAACCAAGTAGTTAGTTACAAAGCTCTGCAGAACCATTTTGATGGTTTATTAAATATATCATCCTGCTCCCACATACTTCACAGAAAATTTCAGTCTGTATTTTTTTCTTGTGCTAGCAGTGCCTTTCCAATTCCAGTCAAAAAGATGTGAATGTACAGTATCACTTGAAAGCACAGCATAGTCACCGAGTGGTGGCTCTAGGGCTTACAAGGTGATAGGCTTCTGGCGGGCTTTTGATGAGGTTTATGTATGTGTGTGAAAATGTTATGAAGTGCAACAAAGAAAATAACTAGAGTTTTGACTGTCATTTGGCATATTACAGCTGCTACCATTATTGCTTCTGCATGACCTTGATCCACAGAGGAGTGAAACTGGCATATGAAAAGATACTCTAGGTTCTTTAAAAAGAGAAATGAAGCCTTAAAAACCCAGCATTCCTTCTTGGTTTATGATTAAAAAAGTGAACCTGACTTATGAGATATTAACATCTGTCACAAGGCTCATCTTACATTCAGGAAAAATTTAAGATATTTCATCATATGCAAAGGAACATCCTTTCACCATCTCATGCTCTGATTTAATCTCTGGGAAATTTTGTTTTCAGTCTAGCTAGAAAGATTTGTGCTCATGTTGTGCATGCTGCAAGGATAAAATAGCAAATAATTGAAAGGGAGCATCTTTAAAACAGAGTGCAACTTAAAATGTCACTATAGACTTGAGAAAATTTGCTGTTACTGACCTAATGAACTGATGGGATGTGAGAATTATGCAGGGCAAGACAAGCTGTCTCTGATGCCAGCCAATGAAATGCTAACCAGAGTAGGGATGACATGATGTAAAGGTTTATATATAGGGTTTTAATAACGCTTGAAGTTCGTGCTTTGTATAACTTTGTGTTTTAAAAGAAGAAAATATGGTTTAGAGTTACTTACAGTTGCCATATTTGTATTTTTATTCTGTTGAGTTATCTGGTCAGACTTCTTAGGTAAAAATCAGTATTTATCTACACAGTTTCCTCCTTACAAGAGTAAAGGTTATAAAAGGGAGGAAGAGATTGGCAAAAAAGAGGCTAGGGGTCTGATGGAAAGCCACTTGACAGTCCTTCTCATCCTCAAGTGGTGTTAAATATTCTGTGACAAGAGATACTTGAATAAGTTACCTTATTGCTGTGTTTCCTGTGTTAGTTATGCTTCTTGCTGTCATTAATGTCCGTAAAATCCTAAATTTCTTCACGGCAATTCTTTTCAGAAAAGGAATGTTTGTCCACGTGTGTCCAGAACATGCAGCAGTCTGATGACCTTTCTCCCCTAGAAATAGTTGAGATGTTTGCTGGACTTTCTTGTTTTCTCAAAGACTCCAGTGATGTATCCCAAACATTGTTGGATGATTTTAGGATATGGCAAGGATACAACTTCCTCTGTGACCTCCTCCTCAGGTAAGCAAAAGTGCTTGAAAAAATGCAGTCTGATCACTGATCTTTTTTCAAAAAGGTTTTCTAATAAAGAGTAGATTAATAGCTTTAAACAAATAAGTCGTTATAGATCATTATGGAATAAAGATATTAGGACCAAAACATTGAATTTTATGTTTCCATTTATGAAACTACATTGTTTAACTTTTTGTTCTTTAGTACTGATTTGTTACTAAATATTTCTTACTGTGTAAAGAAAGCTGTTGCTTAAAAATAACTCATACTAAATATTTAGACAGAATCCAGAACATAAAATTTTGGCTGCAACTAGAGATTTTTGAGTTTGGTTGGAGTTTGTTTTGTTTAAGGAGATGGTTTAGTGGTGGACTTGGCAGTGTTGGGTTAACAGCTGGACTCAATGATCTTAAAGGTCTTTTCCAACCTAAATAATTCTGTGATTTAATTATTGTCTTGTTTTATCATGCTATCATAATGAAAAATCACATATGTAAACATGGTGCATATTACAAGGGAATCAGTGTACATGTATATATATATCTTTCTTTTTATTTTTTTAAGGGTATTTCTAAGCTGCTAATGCATTAAAAAATACGGTAGCGAAAATGCCTGCCCCCCCAAAAATTTGGGTGTATGATCTATCCATGATTTTACTTCTTTCCAGGAAAGAAACTTCTTTAATTTTCTGACTGAGAAAGGAAAGAGTGTCTGTTGAAATATTTGTTTAAAATCAATGGGCAGTCTATGTTGCTTGCTTTGGATATGAAGTTCTGAAGAAGGATGCTTAGCTGTTGAAATACAGAGAGATGTTTTGCAAATCCAAGGCACATACTGGGAAACTATAGGTGTACACCTTATGAGGTATATTTGGGTCAAACATTATTAATGAGAAATGTTAATGTTGTAGTCTCCCTATTTTTGGTGTTAGTATGCTGAGTTTTGGCATCCAAGTATTTGAACTAAATTTTCCACTACATTGTATATTTCTGAGGGGGGGCTTGTTTGTTTTAAATGGATCCCAGACACAGACATGGCATTTGGAATTTTTAATCACACTTAAAATTACTCAAAAGTTACCTTTGGTGCCACAAAAGCTAAAGCACATGTTAAGGAATTGTTATTTTTCTGGTTCTATAGGTAGAGTTTTGGAGTATGTTGTATTTACTAATGCATTAATTCTAAGCAGTGTAATTCAAATGCAGGGCTTTTTTCAGAAACTGTCAGAGTTTAGGTGAAATATGAGGGGAACATGCTGTTATGTTCCATGTTGAGGTATAAAAGTGATTCTCTGTAGATCAAGTGTTTTAAACAATTCTCTCCTGAGCTTGCTCATCCTTTAAATCAGAGTGGGAGATTCCTGCCAAATGTATAGGAAGATTAGGGATTTGCATGTCTCATTGAAGGAGGGGACACCTGGGATTGTCAGTTGACATAAGTAAATTAATGGTGTAGGAATGTGTTACCCTCATTTCTTCCTGAGGTGGTTTTCTAGAAGAAAACACTTTATTTCAAAACGCAGTGACCTTGAATAAGCCACTATGTTGATCACTGATGGACCACAGTAATGAATTCTCCCTACATGTTTTGGCTCAAACCGACCCTCAGAGACTTGTTCAGCTCTGGGGCACTTTTGTGAAGATGACTGTCATGTGAGGATATGAAATCTGGACACTGGGCCTCAAGCTGCAGAGCAAAGGCTTTGGAGCTGGAAAAGCAGAAGGATGTGTGAAGAACGTGGCTTACTAAGAAATTGCAGAAAATCTATGAGGGCCAGAGGAGCACTTTGGTGATTTCACCCGGATGATGAGAAAGGGCAGGGTATGTGGAGGATTAGTAGAGTGGCAGTAGGTGAGCTCAGTGCTTCTGTAGTGACTATTTGCAGGAGGTTCTTGTTTGAAGGAGGTTCCTTCCTCAGCCATGTCTGACTGAGAAGAAGATGGAAGATGCAGAATGAGCTGCTTGTATAGGACTCCCACAATCACTTGTGAGGAACAGGTGAAACAGAGCTTGCGCTGCCTGAGTGAATAGAAGAACATGATTCCCAGTTTACTTCTGACATTACAGAGTTACTAAATAATTAGATATTGTTTAATTTGTGGTGAAGCAGCAGGAAAATGAGGAGGATTTTATGATTCAGAGTCAGTGTTTATGGTTTGGTCTGATGGTGTGTTCCTGCCAGTGAACAATGGTTGGAATGGGTTGTTAACATATCTGTTCTCTTGTGTTCAAAAATAAGAGTTTGTAGTTCTAATGATGGTGCTTCATCCTGTGCTTCAAAGTGCCATTTCATTAGCACAAAATATTCACTCTTAAAGTGGCAGATGTAATCTAGCAAGTTAATTACAGATCTATTTAATTACAGACTATGTACTTTCCTATATAGTATTTTCATGTCTGTCAGAGGATTTTTAATATAACTTTCATGTCTCTTGGTTTTTAGTAGACTGTTGAGTTCAAGGAAAGATTTATGAGGTAAATTCCTATGGCAAATAGCTGTTTGCTCTTGTAAGTCCAATTGACTTAATGGTATGACATAGGAACCTGGAAAATACTGCAGGAATAAGGCGGTAAAGCTGGTCTCTAAATTAATAAAATAAACCAGATCTTACTAAAGTAATTTGTGTTCAAATAAATTAGTGCTGCTAACTTGATCCTTTTGTATTTTCTTCAGGTTAGAACAGGCAAAAGAAGCTGAATCTAAGGATGCTTTGAAGGACTTAGTTAATTTGATAACTTCCTTAACAACATATGGTGTCAATGAATTAAAGCCAGCTGGTGTTACCACTGGAGTACCTTTCCTGCTACCTGGATTTGCAGTCCCACAGCCTGCAGGCAAAGGTGAGTCTGCTTTTTCTCTCTGTTTGCTTTTTTGTTGTTTTAAATGCAAATTGCAAGATACAGAGCAGCTGTGTATTGCACAAACCCTTTGCAACCAAGTCTAGGTTCTTTGTGTAAGATGGTATATCAAATACTGAGTTATTTTGGTCTCAAAGATTTTATTTTGGGGTTAGTACCCAAAGAAGAAAGATTAGGGCTTGTGTCTTTGAGGACAGTCCAGCCTCTTCACTGCAAAGCTGACAGTTTTCTACATGGAGATTTGTAGAGATTATTTTATTGGAGAGATGTGCTGATTTGATTTATAGTGTTTTAAGCTGCTCTTAATAAACTGATATGAAAGGCTGATATGCTGGCTTGATTTTATTTTTTTTAATCCTTCCCCCACCCCAGTTTGCTTTCTGTTAGCTTTTGTCAGCATAGGCAAATGTAACTTGTGAGCTGAAATCTGCTATTTCATCACCAGTGTGATCAGAGTGATAAAATCTGTGGTGTGCTTGAAACCACAGTTACAATTCGGAGATAAGGTTGAGGAAGTCTTGAGGGAGAAAGGGTTTTATAAAAATAAACTTATGTTTCATGTTCTGTGCATAAACTTAAAATTCAGGTGAGTGTTGTGTGTAACGAAGGAGTTTAGGATTTAATAGTGACTGTGGAGCTAGTTTGTTACTTGAATTTTTTATGAGATATACCACCAGCACAGGAAAAGTTTGCTATAGGATTGCATTTATAGATTTATAGACTAATGAATATACATCCTGGGTTCCTTGGACAGTGACTTCCTTTCTCTGGTATGGAGAGAGTTCATTGTTTGTAGGAATTGATTCTCTTTTGCACTAAATATAGGAAGAAGGTGGACACTCAGAGTTTAATTTCTACATATTTTGAAGATAATATTGATTTTTGTTTAGGCTAATCAGCTTTTCTGATACAATATTATGAGAGAACCATGGGCTGTTGCAATCTGCAAAAGAGTTTTTAAACTTTGTGGTATTTGTCAGGACATCTCTCTTTCTTTTACCTGCTTTTAATCACTTCTTTTTTTGAAAACTGTATTCATTCATTTTCTCAATCACTTTTATTTAAATCTTTTTAGTTCTTGAACTCTGAAGAGCTGGTTAGTATTTGGTTTCTTCAGGGGTCCTCCTAATAATCAAAAAGAATTTATTAATCTGCTTGATTTCCTGGAACAACTGTTGATACTAAGCTAGAATGTAAATAGTTCTATCTGACACTACTATGTTCCTGTCACATTTAATAAGCACTAAATCCCCTCATTTGAACATTTTTCATAGTAAAGAAAGCATGTAAAGAAGTCCCTTTAGGAACAACTGAGTGTGACTTGTAACTAATATTCTTCAAGATGTGAAATTGTTCCATGTTCAGTTACCAGGGAATTTTCTCTTACCTTCTGGAGAAATACTGACATGGAAAGTGCAGAGGCTAGGCATGGAGATAATTGAACTTACTGTTCAATTGAACAACTTAGTTTACAAAAATGAGTGGAGTAGTGTTCCACAGAGATTATGTAATAAAGAAGGAGTTTTTGCTTATGAAAGGGTTTTCAAATCAGGTTAACAGTTTGCATATAGCTTTATTTGAAAAAAATAAAATAAGATTTTATTGTTAAAACATCCTATATGCTTTGTTTAGAGTGTCTTTAAAGTTCTCACTCCTGTTTGCTTATTTTGCTTAAACTATTTCTTACCATCTGTTGTTTTCTGTATCATGGGATTTGTCCATTGTGGCTTGTGCTATTCCTACAGAATTTAAGAAAGTTGTCTTTTAGGCATCTTTTGAGTAAAATAAGAATAATATCTGGCCATAGAAAATTTTGGGGAGCACTCATAAATTATGCATTCTTTGGCTGAATATATGAGGTTTTAATCAAGTTGAAGGTACTTACAAGAAAAATGTAACTGAGCTTTAAAGATGTGAGGTCTTTGTGAGCTAATATTAGAGCTATCTTATGCTTTTCAACTCTTTCCTTGTGTTACAATTCCTTAATTGTTAATAGTACTGGATCCTGCCAAAGCTCTTTTATTCCCAGCTGCAAGGGTCGCTTGCTGCATTATGGAATACAGAACATGTCACTGTTGCTATAATGAGTTCTGCTATGGCCTGGGTACATGAGGGGCAAGCTTTTTTTTTGTCTCTAGGACTGTATCCTGTGTACATTGTAACGCTAAATCAGTGTCCTTATCTATTTTAAAGAAATGATCTTTGATCAGCATCTTTAGCTGCTTGCATAAATTCTTACTATCAAAGATGAAGCTGCCATCCTAAAGAATAGTAGGTTGTGGAACTTGCAGTGTAAGTGGTTGTGCAGAGGCTTTTTTGAAGTCAGTTTAAATGATTTTTTTATTAAGTGTGGCGTCATACACTGTTATTTTATTCCCACTTATTAAAATGCATAGATCATTATTAATAAGTGTATTCATTGTTTATGATGATTAAGAACTTTCTCTTTCCTTTTTCCTCCCATCCCACTTTGTTTCCTGATTTAGGTCATAGTGTGAGGAATATTCAAGCATTTTCTGTCCTCCAGAACGCATTTTTGAGAGCAAAAACCAACTATCTAGCACAAATCATCCTTGATGCCATCACGAATATTTATATGGCGGACAATGCCAACTACTTCATTTTGGAATCGCAGCACACATTGTCTCAGTTTGCAGAGAAAATTCCTAAACTTCCAGAAGTGCAGACCAAATACTTTGAGATGCTGGAATTGGTTGTCTTCAGCTTGAATTACATACCCTGTAAAGAACTGATCAGTGTGAGCATCCTTTTAAAATCCAGCACTTCTTTTCAGTGTAGCATCATTGCCATGAAGACACTCCTGAAGTTCACCCGTCATGACTACATCTTTAAGGATGTCTTCAGGGAAGTGGGACTTCTGGAGGTGATGGTAAATCTTCTTCATAAATATGCAGCCCTTTTGAAAGATCCCACTCAGGCACTGAATGATCAAGGTAGTGTGTAATTTTCCATTTTTCTAATACTTTTCTTTTTTGGCTGGAAATCTGGCATTTAGGAGAAATGAGAGGGTCTGAACATGTACCTCGCGGGCTGAATTCTGCTGAGGACTGCTTTGCCATCTTAAAAGCTCACTGGAATTACTTCTCTCAGTTTCTTGAGAGAAGCTTGAGGCTAACTTTAATGAATGATGCTGTATGAATGCAAAGTAGTAGGAGCTCATATTTTCGTTTTTAAGTGTTTTTTTTTGATGTACTGGTTCAATATTTGTTACTTAATGTGAAAAAAAGTAAAGGAGCAATACGTAGCATCAATGTTTTTCCTAGCAAAAGTTACTTTGTACCTCTGTGTTTAGCCCCAGCCTTGAAAAAATACAATAGAGTGTAGAGCTCTTAATAGAGCTCTTAACAGGAGACTTTTTTGTAAGCTGGGTCTAAATTTTTCTAAGCATTAAAAAATGTAAATTAAAATCAGTTATCTGCAGACTGAACATCCCAGATAAGCTGCACAGCTGCTAGACCTACAAAGCAGGCTCAGCCACGTGCCATAGGAGCATACATGTACACACTGAAAATTTCTTTTTACATTCTTTATTCAAACTGCTATCGAGCTTGTGTGCATCAGTGACACTTTTTAAGCATAACTGCTTGATGTTTCACCTGGGTTTAATTGTATGAAGCTTCATTAGTGAGTGGTAGCTGTGGGTTGGAGTTAGAAAGATTTGTTGCCAGTAACTCCATTGAAAAACACATCAGTTCTCATGTTCCTGTAAATAAACAGATGAAGCTGTCATCTAATTAGGGTGCTACCTGGGGGCACATGTCCTAGGATTGGAGTTTACTTTTTATTAGAGTAATTTAAAAAAACCCAAAACCCCACCTACTGTTTTTCTGGAGTGTTACTCTGTGTGTACTATGCCGCTTGCAGTATTGGTCTGTTACACCTGTTGAGTAATCAGCTGTAATTATGTGAGTGTAGTTTTGTGGGGTTTGTGTGGAATTTCTCTTTTCAAGTACTGAAAACTGAACAAGAATAGATACAGTTAATTTTTCAACTATGGTATTGTTTTGTGGCTTGAAGAATTAATAGCTGCAGTGTCAGGCACTGTGGAGCTCACAGTGCTCAAAAACCTCTGCTTAAATTCTTGTCTTTAAAAAATTAAGTTTTCAAATTATTCATAGTTAAGCTTTCCCAGGGAATGCATGTGCAGTCTAAATCTCAACTTGCTTTGGAAAATGGTGGGGCTGAATGCTCTCTGGGGAAGCAAAGAAAATAAAAGTGTTGGTGCAAAGTACCAAGAAGCATCTTTGGAAAGAGTGGTATTTTCTATGACTTTAGCATCTGAAAATGTTTTTTTAGTGGATTCAAGAAACAGTTCATTTGAGGACCAAAAGCAGCTGGCTTTACTGGTTATGGAGACCCTGACAGTACTACTACAAGGATCAAACACAAATGCAGGTGAGTAGGGAGGTTTTTGTCAAAATAGATATAAAAAAGTAACTCAGAAAATTATGTTTTGACTTTCTATCTTCAGCCCAGTAGTCAAATACCCTGACATACACTTTCTCTCTTGCCAAGTTTTCCCAGCAAAGAGAGTAGACAGTGTAACATAGAGTGCATAAAACAAGGAGAACAAGAGTGTTTAACTTGAGTTTCTTTGCTATTGTTTACTTGAAAGCAACCACCACACCCCATCACTCCAACAGTTCTGTAATAATTTTTAGTAGTGCTTGTAACACTGTTTGGATATTTTAAAATTTAAGCACATAATTGGAAATGTAGTTCAGTGTTCACAGTGTCACATCTACTTAATGTAATGCCTATATCTTTAGTTAAAGATGTCTTTCCATTTTTAAAGAGTTATTCCCAGTCATTATGTACAAATAGGGCTCTGTTACAATTGTCCTTTTCTAAATCAAGCAGCTGTATATTAGGCTTCATTGACCAGGACTTAGTGGTTTTGAGACCATGGTAGCATCCACCTGCCTTGTGACAAATGCTTGGCTGCTGTTGGATGGCATTCCTGACCTCACCTAGGAAGCATCAATCAGCCATCAGGACCTCCTTGCTGCTTCTCAGGACTAAGTTAATCTCTGAATATGCTTTGGAGAAGCAACAGCGGGGAGTGTAAAAGACATCAGCACTTTGGGATGATGCCAGAGATGTTTTTCCTGAGGAATCTTGGAGAATTCAAGGGCCTCATTTCATCAGTAGCTCTCTCCCAGTTCAGGAGCAGGACAGAGCATACAGGAGGAGCTAAGAAACCATTCCTCAGAGAAGGGTGCCTGCTGTCTGTACTGGGATGTGTGCCCAGTGGCGCTGTATCCAGAGGCCAGCAGGGGTTACAGGTCATCACAGAAGCATAGGTAGGCATGATGCAGCCCTGCAGTGATCCATGCCACATTCAGTGCTTGGTTTCTAACCTTAAACCAGCATCTGATAAGCTTTCACGGGTATTGCATAACTACTAACTAAATCTCAACAGGAAATTCGGGTGTCTAGGCCCACACAGGTTCACTGGATAGTTGGGAACCTACACTGAGAGTGGGATATAAAATGTTACCCCAGTCTCTATGAAATCCTGGCTACAAGGGAGATAGGATTTGCCTGGGAAGGCATGCCACAAACTAACTCACTTGTCTCAGGGTCTGAGGCTTCTCCTTTTGCACTGGATCCATGCCTCATCCAAAGGATGTCAGACAAAGCAGGAGGCAGGAAATGGATAGTGGTATTAATGTTTGTATGTATATGTTAGAGGGATTCAACTTGTTAATCCTGAACTTGGTCATTTAAACTGCTCTTTTAGTTTATGGAAAAAGATCCCTTTTGATGCAATAATGCAGCATTGATCCATTTCCCCACTCAGTTTTCATCGTTAGTAATTAACATAGGGCAATGCTCTAGGTGCTGACACTGTACTAAACACACATCGTATATGCTACTTTGGATTTTGTAATGTTTTCAGAATTGATTTTCGTATAATTTTTGGTTATTGCAGTAGTGAGTAGGCTCGAAAAACCATTATTTGACTTAAACTTAATCTCTACAGAGATAGGTCTTGCCACACAAAATCTTCTGCAGAATCTTACAAATGATGGGGATAAACTGAACCACTTCTCAATCAGTGCTCCTGTCCAGTTATATTTTCAGTTCATATTGCACTTAGGTCATTGCTAAATGTAAGAGAAACTCTCCCCTAAACCAGAACAGTATATGGCCTTCACAAGACATGGAGGATTTGGTACATTTTTTATTTCATCCCAAGACCCTTTGACCTCTAGCATGAAGGGAGTAACTGCTGTTGGAGTAACAGAATTATTGAGGAAATTCTTAGAACTGACCTCTATCCTTGTACTCAATGCCTTTCGTGAAGAATATTGTCAGAAGACATTGAAGTTCTATTTTTATTTGTGTTAGGAGAGGGAAAATAGTAGTAAATCATTAAACATCCACTGAGCTAAAACTCTGCCTTTCAATCTGTAGAAATGAAAATAAACACCTTTGGTGGTGTTCTGTTGTCATTATTTGTCACTGGTTATATTTTGCTTACTCTTAAAGCACTTATCCTCCCCCCCTCTTTCCGAGCAGGCATTTTCAGGGAGTTTGGTGGTGCCAGGTGTGTGCACAACATAGTGAAGTATCCGCAGTGCCGCCAGCACGCCCTGATGATCATCCAGCAGCTGGTGTTGTCACCCAGTGGAGAGGACGACATGGGCACCCTGTTGGGGCTGATGCACTCGGCCCCACCTACGGAACTGCAGCTGAAAACCGACATCCTAAGGGTGGGTGAAGGGTTGTTCTTCAGCACTCTTTCTCCTAAGGTGTGGTTCCAAGAGAGGA
The DNA here is from genome assembly GCA_020086605.1 of Lanius collurio. NCBI lineage: Eukaryota > Metazoa > Chordata > Aves > Passeriformes > Laniidae > Lanius > Lanius collurio. Next base: position 1,373 of record JACBWW010000210.1, on the reverse strand, counting down.
AACACTGAGAAGGGCATTGGATTGAGCTGGATTGGGTAGATTATGTATGTTGATTGTCTCTGGAGTTGAGGTATGTAAATCTGATCCATGGTTTTTATTTTCTTCCATCTGTCCATAGTAGGCTTCAGAAGTAGAGATGGAGGCGAGTGAGTGAGTATGCTTTTAGCATCATCAGCTGCAATCAGTCTCAGTGGGTAGAAAATGAGGTTCTGCAGTTATGATAATTTTTCCTGGTGGAATCTTATTCAGCTAAAAATAATGGGAATACGTGTGGAAAAAAAGCAAGCAACATACATTTGTTTTCAGTGCTGGCTTGTATTTTCCTGTGGCATCTTATTTTACCAATTTGTATCTATGAATGCTGAAATAATTAATATAAATGCAAATTGTAATGATCACAGTAGAAGATAAAGCCAAAGAAATTGCTTGCTTAAGCAAAATAGTGGAAAAGGCTGGGAGTGGAGGAAGAGCAAGAAAACTCTTGTCTGTTTCCTATTGTGTTAGGTGTTTTGTTTGCTAATCTAGACCCACAATTTCTTCTCTGGGTAGCTAATGCTATTTTTGTAAATTGACAAAATACTGTTTTATTTTAGGGTAGAAAAGCTGAGGCAAATAGTAGAAAGCAAATGAGTCTTACTGGAGAGAGCTCAGAATTCATCTCTGTTCAAAGGAGCTGTAGTGTTTCTCTGGCAGATGAGCAGCTTCATATTCCAAAAGATAGAAAGGAAAACTAGTAATTATTCATTTACTGTGTTTTGTCTCTCAAGGTATTCAGTAATTTTTGAGCATGTGTTATTCACAATACTTAAGGGGAGAGAAAAGATATTGCAGTTCCCCAGAGGATTTAATAGAAAATCAGGATTTCTGGCTCCGATGACCTGTTATGTTTGTCTTCCATTGGTACTGTTCTCAGAAGTTTTGGTTATGGAACTGACAGCCCAGAACAGTGTGGTGATATGGCTTTTACTCTTTGTTCAGATTTGTAAGGAAAGGAGATATTGCCTTCATAGGAATGACAGTCTTGCTGTTTCACTGTCCATCTTTTGAGTGCTTAAAAAAGCAGCCTGATTATGAAGAAGTAAACTTTCGGTCATGGAAAATTCCCCCCAGCCTATTTTTCTGTATCAATAACATTTTTCTGTTGTTTATGATGGTTTCTGTAGGGAGACTTTTTCTTATGTGGGTCAAACTTCCCATGACAGTTGTTCTTTTTGTTTGTTTTTGGTTGTGTAGAGGGGCTTCTCCACCCTCTGACTTCACAAATAATGAGTGTTATTCTCTAGTACCTATGTTCATGTGGTTTCTACTGTTTATACCATGGTTTTGCATTTATTAGTTCAGCAAGTAAGGTTTTTATCCACTTCAGTTTCTCT